>VDFB02267746.1:0-31116 GCA_007258455.2 Sequoia sempervirens
AATGTAATAAATATCCAATACAAGAAAATTTATGAATATAAGTGTGAGGAACAACAACTCTATCATTCAAGCATAAGAGGAGAGAAAAATAAATATTTTATCAAACGAAGATTTTGTGAAAGAAATTCAAGTGATGGTCATCCATTGAAGAAGTAAATTTAAGAAGTTGAAATACTTTGTTTATTTTGGAGGTTAGTGCCTCATATCTAAGATCTTGGCGTCTTTATAAGTTGGTCCTTAGCGGTGGGAATTGTTGTATCTAGTGGATTGGTGCCCACAAAATTTTGTAATACATATTTTATTTGTGGCTAGATTTGGACATTAGATCCAAGTAGTCATTTTATATATGGTTTTCTCCCATAATTATTTCCATGTAAATCTTGTGTTCTTCTTATGTTATTTGTTGTTGATGTTGTGTGATTGATATTACTATGATTACTAATTTGAAAAAGTAAAATATTACCTTATACTGATTCACCCCCTCTTGGTATAAGCATGTGCTCATCAATTGGTATCAAAACATGTTCCTTCAAGTATAGTCTAATCACTAGAAGGTAGATCTCAATAGTACACATAGCTTGCCAAGAAGGCTTCTCCTCAAACAAGGCTTCATTCTTCAATGAAACAAACTATGCATTTTGGAGCATAAGGATGTTTACTTACCTAATGTCTCTTGTATTTGATATTTGGAAATTATCTATAAGTGGTTTTTTAGCTCCATCCTCCCATTGATGAATCCAATGGGAAATAAGGCAAGTAAAAATAATGCAAAAGCTATGAATGCAATTTTGTGTGGTCTATTAAAATCATAGTTTGTCAAGGTAATGCATCGTGAATCGACAAAAGAGATTTGTGATAAAATAAAGAAAATCTATGAAGGAGATGACAAGGTGAAGAAAGAAAAACTTTAAACACATAGTAGACAATTCAAAAGTTTGAAAATGGAGGAAAAAGAAAATATTGCAATTTATATGCTTTGTGTGGATGAAATTGTTAACACTATCAAAGGTATTGGAGAAAAGGTTGAAGATGCAATGATTTTACAAAAAGTATTAAGGTCTCTTCCCTTGAGACTTGATGCCAAAGTCTCAACCATTAAAGAAATGAGATATCTAGATACTCTAATAATGGATGAATTGCATGGGATCCTCATGGAATATGAAATGAGGAACAAAAAGGGGAAATCATATAAATGAGAGGCAATCTTCAAAGCCTCAAAGAAAATAAAGAATAAAGAGCCTAATCCAAGTGATAGTTCCAATGATGAACCAGGCGAAGAAGAAGCTCATTTTATGAGGAAGCTAAAGAAAGTACATGAAAAGTAAAAAGGTAAGTTTCCTTTTAAATGCTTTAAGTGTGGAAAGGTAGGAATTTTTTTTGCCAAATTCCTATATAAAGAAAATGAAAATAGTGATGAGGAAGAAGAGAATAATATAAAAAAAGATGGGGGCCGGGAGGCCTAGCTCGATTGACTAAAGCATATTTTTGCAGGAAAGATTTCATGAGGTCTAGTCTCCCCCCATCCTCATGGTATTAGAGGGCATGTAGCACCAACATCACTGGTCACGTGAAAAAAGTTTACTAGGAGCATTGTAGTTTATAGTGGGCTACCTCATTTTTGTAATCTATATATATAGCAGTATATATATACATATATATATATGTGTGTATATACATATATATATATATGTATGTATGTATATGTGTATGTATATATGTTTATATATATGTATGTATATATATACATATTGTTGATTGAGGATACTAGTATTGGCTGATCACGCTTAATCCATGATGAATCAAAGCATAATGTAGCCACTAATACTCAATCTTCAAACAAGATCATTCAAATTAAAGATAAACTAAATATTTATTGAAATGAAGCATTCTAAATATAAAAACATTGAAATGTCTATTCTACCCCATTTGAAACTTATCCTATTTTGGAATTGGTGTTGTGTTGATGTGGAACAATGACCCTTTCCCAATCTCATGATCAGTGAGCTTGTTTCATTCGATTCTATTGAAGAGAATCGATGAAACTATTGTGTTAAATGGATGAAAACATGATTTATGCTAAATTGAACATGATTTTATGCTAAAATTGATCTAAATATGCAATTGCTAAGCTAATCTAAGCTAATTCTAAGCTAAAAGATTCAAATCCTAATTTATAAACAAGTAAAATGGATGCATGAAAGCCATTAATGGAAGCTTAAAAACTAATATGCAACTAAAAATGAACTAAAATATGCTAAATGTGAGTAAAGTATGAGTGTGAGTGAATTCAACAACATAAGTTTGCTATGAAAAAGA
The DNA here is from genome assembly GCA_007258455.2 of Sequoia sempervirens. Lineage (NCBI taxonomy): Eukaryota > Viridiplantae > Streptophyta > Pinopsida > Cupressales > Cupressaceae > Sequoia > Sequoia sempervirens. The sequence continues at coordinate 2,317 of VDFB02267746.1, forward strand.
TGAATCCATTTGTCTCCAAATAGTGCTTTATTTATAGGAAAGCAAATAAGAAATGAAGTGTTGAGATAAAAAAAGGTCAATAAATGATCAAGAATGAAGGAAATAGGAGGCATGGATCATGGATTCTCATCAACAGTGAGAATACAAGATGAGACTTAATCAAGGGTTCTCATTCCTTCCGAACAAGCACACTTTTGACTTGTTTAAGAGGTAAAAAGTTAACTTGCTCAAGAGGTTTCAAGTTTAGATTGCTCAAGAAGCCAAGTGAGAATATTCCCTTTTTCAAGTGATTGGAGGAGAAAGAATATTCCTTGGAATATTCATATGGGTGAGGAAAAAGGTTATTTAGTTAATTAAAATTAAATTAAGTTGTGCAAAGGGGGAATATTCTTTTAGAATATTCCTTTGCAAGTGGGAGGAATTGGATTAATTTGATAATTGTTAATTAAACAAGGTTTAATCATAAAATTAGGGGTTTAAAGTGATGTTCATTAAATTAAATTATTTAATGAATGGGAGAAGGGTGAAATGACAGTTAATTAAATAACTTAGGGTTATTTAATTAAACAAGAGGACTTAGGGAATTAAATTGAATACATTGATTTATTTAATTTAATGAGATGAAATGTTCGCATGAAAGGGGGTGAATTAACCTGATTTGATGAATCAAGTTAATAGATGAAAATGGTGCAATTAATTAAATAAATAGGATAATTTAATTAATTAAGCGAAAATATGATGGGTTCTAAGAGGAAATGATGTTAGTATACTTGATTCGAGTGTATGATATGACTCAAGAAATTTTTTAGTGTCTAAATTTTGCCCCTTTAAAGCAAGGTACCTACTGCTTCAGTTCAAAGATTGATGCTCTTGGAATGAAAATTGCTGTCTAGATCAATTTTTTTTTTTTTAATAATTTTTTAGATGCCCCAATGGAAGGATAAAGATGATTCCCTACTACCTTGAGAAATTGGGCAAAAATTTTGAATTTTGGGTTGATTTCACGATAAAGGTGAAAAGTTGCCCTAGGGGTCCAGAAAGGCTCTGGGATGCAAGAAATGTGCCAAAAACACAAAAACTGATGCAAAATAAGGTTCTAATTAGAAAAGTTGGTGGAAATGATGATAAACCCTTGCTTGAAGGTTAAATTAGGGAAAATAAATACCCTAATTTTCTAACATAAATAAGCCAAGAAGGTCTTTCAATTCATTTGTGTATTCACACCTTAAGGAATTCTCGCAATTTGAGCTATGACCCTCTAATGAAATGGCACAACGAGAGCTCCCACGATACATTTTTGAATAGTTTTGAGAGTACCAACGGATTCGAAGCTCAGGACCACCTGTATGTAACTCAAAACTCAATTTGAAATTTGACTTTTTGATGCATTTATTGCACTTTAGAATTTAAACTTTGGCAATGTCACTATATAGCGATGCCCATTTGAGAATCGACAACACAAATTATTTTTAGTGACACGTGTACATTGTGATGCAATTCACAATTTAGAATTAGGGTTCCCAATTTTAGATTGTGACACATATGTAAATAGCGACACACTTCTCAATTTGAAAATTAGGGTTATGGTTTCCAAAGTTTAAATCATGACACATATGTTTATGGCGATGTGATTTGCGATTTGTAATTTGAAATTCCTTTGGGCATCACAATTTGGGATTTGAAATATAGTGATACTATTGTAAATAGTGACACTTTTTTGATTTTGGAGCTTAATATTCCAAACCGAGTCAAATTTTCTTGAATTTTGACATCGTGCGCTTTGTGAGTGGAGGAGGTCATTTCACCCTTGATGTCACATGAGCACCAACCCATAGTTTTGGAGAGACTGGGTGATTTTTCTGAGTTGCACTAGGAGCACTTGGGGGAGATTGACTTATGGTACGTTGCGTACGCGCCCGTTGTCCAGACACATCTAGCTATGATGACCGAACTATGTGAGAGATGGCACAATGAGACTTCATTGTTTCACCTTCCCACTAATGAGGCGATGGTGACATTAGAGGATGTTTGGTAGATTATTTGTTTTCTGATACATGGTGAGCGTATGATTTATGACATTGATACCAAATATGATGCCTATCATGAGGTGATGGAGATGGATATCATCATTCTAGTCACTTCATAAATTGACCTCAAGGCATATAGGGGTCACGTGCCAACATTCTAATTGATTATTGCAGCCATCATTTTAGGTTTGGTCACTCCTAATTGACGAATTAGAGGATTCAACCTAGGATGGCGCTTGGAATGGCACATGATGCTTTATAGAAGGACTCTTTTTGCATCGAGGCCAGTGATGCTGGTCTCATTATATCATGATATGCACAACTTTGTCTATTGTGACGACAAAGCCATTGGTGCATGGGTTACCTTGCTACACATTTGGGCTTGGGAGCATATTATTGTGCTCCAACCGATTGTCTACGGATAAGCTAGTCATAGATAGTCCATGCTCATGAACAGCAGTGCTATGGATGGTGATGAACATCAAGTGACAGATGATTGGACCTGATCATGATGTATCTAGGACTTGGGAGTGATAGGTGATGGATGAGACTGTGATGGGAAAACAACCTCCTTAGTAGCCTCCCATTGATGGTATCCAGTTAGCGGCAACATAGTTAGTGTGTGATTCAACCGCCATACTTGGATCCCAGTTCTGATTCAACGGTTGCAATATGGTCACGTTCACAAGTGAGGGGGATCAAGCTCGCTAGTAGATTTTGGTTATTACTATTGAGCAGGACTAGGCTAGGCAATAGGTTGTGGCCATCACAATAGAGAGAGACCATGTGAGGCAGCATGTATATGCTATGACTGTTAAGAGAGATTAGGAGATCGGGTGATGGAAACAGATAGAGATGATGATAAAAACTACCTAGGGTAGGACTATATCCACCAGGTTGTACAAAGAGGTTGGGACTCAAGAAACCTATTATAGGATGCATTACCATAGAGATGTGTTAGTGACACTTAGACAACCCAACTATTTGTAGTGGAGTGATGCATGACCCAGGGATGAGGATCAACCAGAGAGGCAGGCTAGAGAGGGGAGAAACCATTAGGGTTAGCTTGAGTGTACACAAACTTTTTGATTTTGTTGCACCATTCTTTGATATAGATATACATTCATGGGCTCCTTTTTGATAGCCTGGTGGATATTGTACTTTTGAGTGATATACCTACATGGATGTAGATACTGTACCATGACATTCATTTTTTGATATATATGATATGGATATGGATTCCATATGATGTGTTCATCTTATTTCATGCTTATGATGTATGGATGCATTTGATATGATGATGTGACATGCTTATATGTATAGATGTACTTTATTTATGTATGCTTATGTGATATGCGATGAGATGAGATGTAATGGATGCAATGTTATATTCTTTTTTAGTATCTTTTCATGATATGATATGCAAATGTTATGCTTATGCAAATGATATGGAATGCATTTGTTTTTATGTATTTTCTATGCAATTTTGTGATGTGATGTATGCATATGGATGTATGGATGGAAAAATAAGATGTTTATGCTTGTGATATGATATGCGATGCATGTTTATGATATGCAATGATTCAAGATGCTTAGAATAAAAAATATATATTATTCTTTGTAACTTAATTGATAATGATGATGTAGGATGTATGATGTGATGTGCTATGATTATGCTGATGATTTTTGGAAGCATGATGAATGCATTGATTATGTTTTTGTTGAGTTTCATGATACTAGGCTAGCTTGAAGAGATGATAGAAGAGACAAGATGATCGAGTATTGATTTTGATGATTGATTCAAAAATCCAACAAGTCTATGATCTATTGAGAGTTTATTAGAGATGGTAATGAGAAATGCAGAATGATGATGATAAATACATGATGATGATTTTCTCACTTTTCGAGATTGGGATTTTTTGTCGTTTCTTATTGTTTGATATAACACATAGACACGATGCATCAAGGTATTAATAACCAGGATGGCGTTGTATCTAGTGTAATGGAATTTGACTCAGAAAATAGATAGGATAGTTCTTGTTCACACCTTGACATACAAAAACCTCATTGGAGTGTAAATTAGAAGCTAAGAATAATTTGGACCAAAGCATACACAATAGTCAACAACATACTCCAAACAACTTCCCTAAACACAACTAAGCAAGTATGTGCCAAGATTATTTTACAAGAATACCCACAAGCACAACAAATGAAAGATAATGATCGATGCCCCATTCCTTTCTCTCTAAATCCTTTTGATAGACATCATCGAGAGGTCCTCAAAATGGGCCATTAAGATAAATCATAAGAGAAGATCAAAGACAAACATTCAGTGTTATCTATATCTCTTACCTGTTTAGTTTAGCTGAGGTGATGTATGATACTAATATCCATCACATGAAGGATACATCCTAGGACATGTTGATCAGATGGTTTGATGTTAGGATGATGATGCTAATGATAAGTCATTGATATAAACTTCATTGACTCATTTACCCATGATTTAGACTTTAGATTTTGACAACTAGGTTCTTATTTTACAACTTGTTATACTTTATTTCTATTTGTTTCACCAAAGATTGAAGATGATGATAGATTTATTATGGGTGGAAGTTTATTGCAGGTGAAAGCGAGATGGGATGGGTGGTTTTGGACTTTCTAGATTATTTCAATGTTTTTGGTATTTTTGAAAATGTTTTGAGGTTATTTTTGGGTTATTTTTGGGAATGTTTATGTGAATGTTTTGGGTTTTCAGGTTCTTTGAAGCTATTTAGGGTTTTTCTCTAAGATATTTGAGGCTGTTTAGGTCCTTTTCAATGTTTTATGATGTTTTTGGATTTTCCATTTTCAAATGTTTTTGGCTTTTCTGATATTTGAATGTTTAGGAGTTTTTCTAAGTTATTTGGATGTTTAGGGGTTTTCCGAGTTATCTAGATGTTTTTGGATTTTCCAAGTTTCAACCAAGAACCTAACCTAAAGATTTATCCTAGCGGCCTCGGGGGCTGATCAAAGATAAGCCTTACCTATGTTATACACATAGAGACAACGTAGTTTGACTGAATCAACTTATTTAAAGATGAAGATATAAATAATTGATGGAATGTCAGTTTATTATGACAGACTCCTAAAGGACTAACCTATGGTGTCTCAGAGGCATATCAATGATGGCCTTGCCTATGTTCAAGCTTAGAGATGATGTAGTTCCACAAGGTTACTATTTTTGGATTTTTGATATTCAAACGTTTTAGGGATTTTGATGAGATTTGGACGTTTTGGATTTTTCCTTTATAATTTTTTGAATGTTTTTGGATTTTAGCTATACAAGATTTGGATGTTTTGGTATTTTGATGAGATTTAATAATTTTTTTTGGATTTTTGATGAGATTTCCAACAACCTAAAGATATATAAGAACCTGGTCTGATTCATAACGAATTTCCCCCAATGTGACATGTTAGACTACTTTGATATAGGTAGGATATGATGACCTTTGGAATATTCTAAGTAGTACTAAAGGGATTGTGATAATTCACAACATCAAGCTATGATAAGGACACAAATAGGCGATGGGTGAATAAATAGGATGAATGGTGTAGGGGCACCCTTGGGTTTATGCAATGAATTTTTGGTTTTTGTTCAAGTGAGTGTTGATTTCATGTAATAAGGTCCTTTTAGGCCATTTCATATTAGTTGGAGTCATTTTGAGTCATTATGGAGTCTCTAGGTGCAAGGTTAAGTGAAAATGCAAATGTTGTCAAGATTGTTCAAAAGTTGTCAAGCAACTTTGCATTTTTTTGTAAACTAATGTAATTTGATGTAACTAAACCAAATATGGTTGGGGATAGTTAGAATATGTATGTGAACATTGAAATAAGCCTTGAAATCTTGAAAGGAGAGGTTGGAATGAAGTTTGGGGAATGAAAGCTCTTTTTTGCACATCTATTTTTCTATGTTTTCCCTGCTTCTTTCGATTTCTATCACATTGTATGAATTATGGGTGCACTGTACGGATGAAATGGTGGTTTTATGTTGTATAGGAGGGTCTTAGATTTTTTTTAGTTTTTATTTGAGCAAGATTCATATTTTTTTGAGAGATATATGATCATTTTTTGTGAAAACTATTCTGAACCCTGCCTAAGGTTTCAAACTTGCAAAAAACTGCCATAACTCGAGTTTCCTCCATGGGAAAATGCTACAAATTGGTGGAAAATTATATATTGGAATTATCTATATCCTTGCAAGTTTTGGAATCATTTCATTCATGTTGGAAAAAGATCTCTTAATTAGAAATTTCTGATTTTATAGAGAAACGGTCCAAAAAAGCCCTATTAGAAGTAAGACAGTCAAATTTTGAGCCCCTCTATACAAATAAACCATAATTTATTTTTGGATATGTGTAAGAATGGAAAAATGGGTATCCTAAATGAGTCTCCTTTTTGTAGATCAGGTCTGGGTCAAAAGATATGCCCAAAAGGCCTTTTTGAAAGGCTACAAGTAAGAATGAGGGTTTGTGAAGGAAAACCCATAGTTTGATGAACAAAGACACTTATAAGTGGTTTTCTAAGGTTTATTTGTTATTTTACACCCCTAATTTGCATAAAATTTATATTAGAGTGTAGGTTGGATTAAAGAGGGGAAGATTTGAAGTGAAAAAGAAACAAAAATGCCTCCAAAAGGGAATCTAATCTTTAAAGAGGTGAATGAATTGAAGGAGAGACATGCAAGAGAGATAATACAAATAAAGGAGAGACTTTCTGCCTTAGAAATGAGTCAAAAAATATGAATGGTAATAGGAGACTTGAGTGATCGAGAAGAAGAAGAAAGGAAAAAGGAAAGTTCCGAAGGAGGGTCTAAGGAAGAGATGGATCTTGATGACTTGAGGATGACAAAGCTGTTGAAGGTAGTCAAGGGAGAAGGTCCTAAGATCAAGATGGATTTACCAATGTATGGAGGAAAATTGGATAGTGAAGAACTCCTAGATTGAATAGGAGCACTAGACAACTACTTTGAATATGGAGACGTACTAGAAGAACAAAGGGTGAAATTGGCCTAGACAAAATTGAAGGGCCATTCCTTACTTTGGTGGGACTATGTACAAGATGAGAGGACAAAAAAAGGAAATTCTAAAATCACCTCTTGGGATAGGATGGTTGCTAAACTCAAAAGTAAATTCCTACCCGGTGACTATACTATTTAGTTATTCAGAATACTTCAAAATCTTAAGAAAAATGACATGGATGTGCAAGCCTATATTCAAGAGTTCTACAAATTGAGTATAAGGGCAGGCCATGTAGAAGATGATGTGGAAAAAGTGGCAATATGTATCAATGGGTTGAGATACAACCTTCAAAATGAACTAAGCCCTACAAAACTGAGAATAGTGGAAGAGTGCTATCAATTGGCCATAAGGGTTGAAGATAAGATGAGGAGAATGGAAGAAAAGCAAAGCAGGGGTAGAGGAAGGAGTTTTAGAGGAAGAGGTACATTTTCTAATTTAGGAAAACCACATGGGAGTCAAGGAGAGACAAGCAACACCCAAGAAAAAGTTATAGATTCAAGAGGCAATTTTAGGGGAAGAAGATTAGATTCTAGGGGAAGATTTGGAGGCCAAAGAGGAGGTTCAAGTGGCTTTACTAGGAAGTGTTATAAGTGAAACAAATTTGTAGGCCACCAAGCATGGTAATGTACTGAGGAGCAACCATCTACTTCTTTTGGAAGTGAAAGAAGAAATTAGATTGCATAAAGTGGAGATAATGTTGAGAGTGTACATTCTTCACCACACATTGAAGAACCAGAGATTGGAGAGTTTTTGATGATGAGAATAACTCTAATCAAAGAGCCAATGGAGAAGGAATCAACACAGAGAAAGTCACTCTTTAGGACTACATGTAAAAGCCAAGGAAGTGTTGCAAGGTTGTTATTGATTCTGGTAGTACAGATAATTTGGTTTCTCTTGAAATGGTAGAGGAGTTTAAATTACAAAGTTTCCCTCATGCCACTCCCTACAAGGTGTCTTGGTTAAACAAAGGACAACAAGTAGTTGTGAATGCACAAATTAGTTGGGTAAATTTTCACATAGGGGGATATAAGGATAAGGTTTTATGTGACATAATACCAATGTATGTTTGCCATTTGCTCTTGGGTAGGCCTTGCCAATATGATAGGAATTCCAAGCATGATGGAAGGAAAAAAACATATGTCATAGAGAAAGATGGAGTTCAATACACCCTTACGCCATTAAAAGAGGAAAGTCAAGAATCACCAATGGGTTATAGTGCTATGTTGGTGAGTGAAAAACCATAGAAAAGGAGGACAAGGGCTTTGCAAGCATAAACAAACATAGGACTACTATGACAAAAACTAGGGTTGATCAATTACCATTAGAGGTTCAAGATTTGTTGAAGGAGCATGTTAATCTGATAGTCGATGAAATTCCAAGGAGAGGTACTTGTCCTGTGATGGGAAAGGTCATTGATGTCACAACTTGAATCATTTAATTAATTCTTTTATCGAACTAGGTGTGTCTTAGAGCAATATGCGATAAGGATAGTTGTCACAAATTCTTTTTGGGGGGTTTTGATTCTGCTGCCACGAGGATTGATTTGCTTGCCATTGTGGTTGCTGGTTAGACTACCACTGGGATTGGTTCCATTGGGGATTCATCCACTCTGGTTTCCTCCAATATGTAGTTGGGGGTTGTGGTTGATATTGGGGGGTCCATGGATTTTGATTCTAGTTTGATTGTGAACCATATTGTCTTTGATTTCTGTTATACCCTTGGTTCTGAGGTCTTTGGCCAACATAATTGAGTTCTTCCTTGATTACTGGTGGTTTCTTGATATTGTTTTTTTATTCCCGCCAGAAGACTGCAAGAACTAGTCGGGTGTGGTTTTTCACAAATCTCACAAATTTCAATCTAATTTAATGGGCATTCCCTCAAAAGGTGTTTTCCCCTACATTTGGAACAATAAATTGACAACGGTTTAGTAGTCCTATTTTCTCCTTGCATGTTAAGATGTAGTAGCAGATTAGTCTTTGTGTTTTCCAATTCTTTGATTACTTTGGATACATCAGTGGTGTGAGTCTTGTTCCTCCTTGAGTTTCGAGTCCCCACTCTAGTTCTAGAGTAGTTTCTACAGATCTCCAAAATGTTGTCCAAGGAAAGCTTGTTAATGTCTCCCTTTCCCATCAGGTTCAAGGATTCTTTAGACTCATCTTCAATCCCTCTCAGGAAAATTGTTTTGCTGATTTCATCATCCAACCCATTAGTGCACCTTTGATGTACAAATTGAAATCTATCAACATAGTCTTCTAGACTTTCATCTTCTAATTGCTTTATGTGAAACAGTTCCTCCTTTCTATCTCTCACTCGACAGTAATCCTGGTATTTATCTAGGAATTCAGTCTCCATCTGCTGCCAAGTCCTAATTGTTGCTGACCCTAAACCCATAAACCATCTTAAAGCTGATTTTCAAAGTAGAAGGAAACAACTTCAACTTCTGATTATCAGTTGAATAATCATAGGTTTGGCACAATATTTTGAATTCAAACAGGAATTGATCAGGATCTTCTGCAGTTTTTCCCCTAAATGTTGGAAGAACTGAGGGCGAAATGTTTTTCATAAGGGGTTCATCAAGCTGTCTTTCAAGATTGATAGGATTTGAAAAAGGTTCTATTTGCTGGTGGACGTATTGGTTGGTCACCCATTTCTTCTCCTAGAATTGGATTTTTGTTCTCTTCTTGATTTTCAATGGGGTTTTCTTGATCAATTTCTTGATTTTCAATCCGATATTGATGGATATCCTCTTGATTAAAATCAAGATTTCTTCTAATGTCAACATTTTGTGGAAGAAACCTTTGTAGTTGGTCCCTGCTTCATCTCATCCACAATTTTAGATCTTTCTTCCGTATCAACACTAAGACTTCACACTAAATAGCCAGATCGTTTAAGTATCCTGACAAGGACGCCAAAAATGATTGGCAAGGTCATTGATGTCACAACTTGCATCATTTAATTAATTATTTTATTGAACCGGGTGTGTCTCAGAGCAATATGCGATAAGGATAGTTGTCACAGATTCTTTTTGGGGGGTTTTTACTATAAACAACGACTTCAAGTATCGTTTTTCCTTCTTTAGGAGCTTTCAAGAGCTAAACTGTAGCAACTGATTCCTAAGATTTAAATCTATTTTAACTCCTAATTTAAACTTCTGCTGACTTAATTCTGACTTTATTGACTTCGATTTAGACCAATTCATGGAGACAATTAATGATTACTTTAATCCTTAATCTAAAATGCAGAATTCCAAATTAATTCTATTTTGCTTTAAAAGAAATCCATAACTTAATTGTTGGAAAGTAAATGCTAATTTAAGAGTAAAAATGAATTGCAGGAAAATGACGATTATTCTAAAAAGCATAAAGACTAATCTCCATGAACAGATTCTGAACAGACTTCAACTCCATCTTTCCATAAATTCCTAACATTTCTTTAATGAAGCTTAACAAACAAATGTTAATTCTAACTGATTCAAATGACATCTAATCCTAATTTATAAAAGAAACTTGTTCAACAATTCTAATGGTTCAATTTAACATTTCTAATAAACAAATCTAAACATTCAAACTATTTGATCTTAACCATAATAAACTGAAACTTCGAAACGAAATTGTAAACATAAGTGATTGTCTTATCTTAACAATTACCAAGATAGAATATGATTTTAACAATTGAACAATTCAAAATCAGTTTATACTACAGATTTTAATATCAGAAAATAACAACACTTAAGAAAAATACCATAATATCGTTCCAAAGGTTGAGTGGGCCCTGCTCTTCCTCAGGTAAGATCCTTCAACACAGTGAATTAATTAACTTCTTACTTCCTTTCTCATTGATCAAAAGTAGAGCGCAAAACAATGTATTGCTTTGTGATTACAAAAAAAATTCTAATTGCAAATTATCTAACTCCTAACTAAGAACAAAATGTGGATATTTATAAATTATCCTTATTAGCTTCTAACATGGCGCTAACTGCCAAAACTTAAGGCGACTAACTACATATTCAAAATGAAACTAAAAATAGAACTGATGTTGACTGAAGGAGGACTATGCCAGAACTACGCCAGATTGGCACTAGAAGTAAAAGTTCCTCAACCGACTATGAAGAAGTCGATTCAAACTTGGAGTGACTCATCATCCAGCAGGGCCTATTTATGGCGTAGTCATTCGTCATGATTAGATAGAGAATTTAATCGTCTCATCAACCTTTAAGATACCCTATTAAAAACCCTTATAAAAAGGACAACAATCATGGTAATAAAGATTAATGCAGCATAATCATCTCATCCAAAGTAATTATAAAGCAACACATTTAACATAAGCTATTACTTCCAAAATATTCGCTAATTTAGCTAAACATAAAGTAAAATAAGCAAATATGTTAATCTATTGTCTACCGCCAGTCATGTTAATTAACAATAAAAACAAGTCTTTTTAAACATAAAAAGCCTTAAATGAAAGTATTTTATATCTCCCATCATCCTCATGTAGGGTTTCTAGAGTGGGAAGACAAATCTTTCAATGTCATTGAAGATACTAAACATTTACAGTTGGAATATGAAGATGTAACCCACATTATCTTTGCATTGGTTAGGCAGTTTGGTGAAGGTAGCCCAATACAAGAGGAGGTTAGGGGGCTAAGTTCTTAGTTAGAGGTTCCATTTTCTATTTTGCAATCTTATATGAACAAAGACAAGGAAAAGACCATTGATTGTGTAGATCCAAGAGAGAGAGCAGCATTACACATTGCAGGTTTGGATGATATATGTTGTGTGGTTGATTCTTAGTCCAAGCCCCTTCCACATATGAAAATTGATGGCATTGAAAAGGCAGGAAGGACTTGATGTCTTCAGTTTTCAATTTAGGGTGAAGACTCTACACATTCATTGCAGGAATTAAACAAGGAGGTATGGGAGGTTAGTGATGATATCATTCTTTTGGAAGAGAGCAGTACCACTAATCAAGTAACCATGTTTCTTGTCCTAATGGTTAGAGACAAAGAGGGAAGACAAAATGCTTTGGTTGAGATGGTAAACTTGAGGGGTGAGAAGCCTAAGTTCAAAATGAAACAAGATATTGAAGTGAAGCAAGATTCTATTGAATTGTGTGCCATCTATCAAGTAGAAAGGGATCAGTTACAAGTTGGAGGTAACAGATGCAAGGAAAGGGCAGTTGTGAGCAAAGGAGTCATTGATTTCAAGGTTGCAGATTTAGTTTTTGCTTTGTACTCTTTACAAATGGATGTTGTTACAGGTTATGATGTAGGTTCCCAAGAATTTTCAGATGGTGAGTGGGTCATGACATGTTTACTATTGTAGGTATTAACTCAAGTGGAACTTGAGTTCTTTTCTCCTTTGGGGAGTATGGTGCAGGGGAACCCTTGGTTCCAAGTGCACCCTTGGGTTTATGCAATGAATTTTTGGTTTTTGTTCAATTGAGTGTTGATTTCATGTAATAAGGTCCTTTGAGACCATTTCATCTTAGTTTGAGTCATTTTGAGTCATTATGGAGTCTCTAGGTGCAAGGTTAAGTGAAAATGCAAATGTTGTCAACATTGTTCAAAAGTTGTCAAGCAACTTTACAATTTTTTGCAAACCAATGTAATTTAATGTAACTAAACCAAATATGGTTGGGGAAAGTTAGAATATGGTTGTAAACATTGAAATAAGCCTTGTAATCTCTAAAGGAGAGGTTGAAATGAATTTTGGGGAATGAAAGCTCTTTTTGCACATCTATTTTTCTATGTTTTCCCTACTTCTTTCGATTTCTGTCACATTGTACAAATTATGGGTGAACTATACGGATTTAATGGTGGTTGTATGTTGTAGAGGAGGGTCTTATATATATATATTTTTGAGCAAGTTTAATAAATTTTTGAGAGAGATATGAGCATTTTTTGTGAAAACCGTTCTAAACCTTGCCTAGGGTTTCAAACTTGCAAAAAATTGCCATAACTTCAATTTCCTCTGTGGGAAAATGCTACAAATTGGTGGAAGATTTTATCTTGGAATAATATACATCCATGCAATTTTTGGGATCATTTCATTCATGTGGGAAAAATATCTCTTAACCAATTTTTTTTGATTTTGTAGAGAAAAAGATCTCTTCACCCTTGGTTCAAAGTGCACCCTTGGGTTTATGCAATGAATTTTGGTTTTTGTTCAAGTGAGTGTTGATTTAATGTAATAATTTCATTTGATTCCATTTAATGTTATTCAAAGTCATTTTGAGTCATTATGGAGTCTTTAGGTGCAAGGTTAAGTGAAAATTCAAATGTTGTCAACATTGTTCAAAAGTTGTCAAGCAACTTTACAATTTTTTGCAAACTAATGTAATTTGATGTAACTAAACCAAATATGGTTGGGGATAGTTAGAATATGGTTGTCTATAAGAGTGAATTTTCATCCCCTATGCAAATCCCCTTTTTTCGCTTACCCACCTTAGGAAACCAAGTTTAGAGACTTAATTCCACCTAAGCCCGTTGTTGGCAGTCCACTTGGCGCCTGTTATGAGCGTTAGTTGAGGTATTTCTATAGGGGATTCCTGTGCAACACAGACGTACACGTGACACACTTACATCCCTGGGAGATTCCTGCAGCTGAACTTGCAGAGGAGTTACTCCTCCCATTGGCAGTGAAGTTATAATGCCCCCTTCGGTTGATTGACCCGAATATGGCCGTTTTCTTCCATTCCCTCTTCAAATTCATCCCTTCAACATTCAATCCAGCTCTTCAGTAGATCAAGCTTTCATTATTTCACTCCACAAGCTCACTTACTCACTCACTTCAAGCATTCTAGCACCTCGTCACTTCGGTAGAGCATGTTTGGGACCACGCCATTGCAATAGAGGTTTGAGTTCCTCTCATTTCTCCCCCAAGCAGCCTTGGGTTCTCTTGGTGGAGGTGGTGAGCTTCCCTCTCCTCTCCTCTATCACTTGGTTGAGTAGCATAATACTGCTTTGTAGTTTTTATTTGTTTTTTACTACACTATTTATTTATTCAGTTTCCTTGGCTGTCCATGGAGATGGAAACACCTAAACGAGGGTCTAACTGAGGCAGGCCGCTATACAACTACTTGACATTTTCCCTCTTTCTGTGTGTAGGTGTGCATGCTTCTCAGAAGATCAACTGGTGAATGAATTCCTCGATGAGATCCTCCTTGTTTTCTTTACTCCTTATTTACTTTACAATATTAGAGAATATTTCATTTATTTACTTGTGTCATTCTAGCCCTTTAGTTAGTTAGTTGGGCCGTTAGTCATTTTGGCAGGTTTTACCTTGTCTTTGCTGTTGTCTAGCCATAGAGACACCAACGCACTTTAGAGATGCCAACGTTCCACATTGTCATCCAAAGACTACACTTCCATATTCAGACAGAGAGCTCCCTGAGGCGTAGAGTTGAACCTGAAAACTGGCTCACCTAGCCCCACTTTGAAACTTGAGATTGCAGAGTGATTGTAGGACTTTATGGTCCTTGTCATTCTCATCCTCATACCCTAAATATTGCACTTAGCTGAGGTAAGCTAGTGCAACCTCTCGCATCTTGACCCTCCATGACCTAGGGTCTTGCACGTGGTGGTCCCCCTCTCTTACTTTTTCGGTGAACCTGACATGACCATTTTTGTTCCGTTCTTGCAATACTGACAGTTCCTTTCCTCGTAGTCTAGGATTGTTGTAGGTGTGAGTGTTGTAAGGCTGTTGCCTTGCAACCCAACTTGTGACCCCTAGTTGGCATAGTTGGAAAGGTTCCAAAGGTATTACGTGACAAAACCTTAATTGGGTCACTTTCTTATCTGTTAACCTTTAGGGATTCTGTGAAAGTGTTGTTTAGTGTGTGTAATGGATTCCTTCTTAGACTAACCCATCTCCTCTACACAACCTATTAATAGTAGTATTGGTATAAATTTCACTCCACGGGACCTGTCGGTGGGTTTCAACAAGGAACCATCTCCTCTTTACATTCCTGCACGGATCAACGAAAACATCATAGTTGGTGTTCTCGTTGACCCTACATCACAAGTGAACATAATAACAAAGGAGACTATACTCATAAATTTTTTACATAAGGATGGATATGATGCTCCTATAAGTTTCATCTCCACACATGATGGGATTTTCATACCCCCTTTGGGTAGTATTGTCCTATTGGTCTTAGTTGGACCTAAGTCTGTGAATCTCCTATTTGATATCATTCCTAGATTTTAACTCTTTAGAGTGAAATTGGGTATCCCTTGGTTGGTGGCGATGAATGTGGTACCGTTTGTCATGCATAAATGTTTAAAATTTATCCATGGAGGTTCTGTGCACATAATCCATGACATCGGTTATAAACCACTGGTTGCACATGGTAGCTACTCCTTGGATCACCCGTGGCCTATGTCCATGGGTCCTCTCTTGCCTAGGATAGACCTTTTGCACAAGACATATCAAAACTATAAGAAAGGGCATTTGAGGCCAAAAGTGAGATACCCTCCCTCGCCTTATTCCATCTCACATAGGGCTTGCTTAAAGGCTGACAACGATGCTGCTAAGGCTCGAAAGAGGAAAGAAGAGAACTATTCTTGTGATCCTCCTTCCTCTTCTGCTACCCAGTCTGAAACTTCTTCTCGTTTAGCTGTGGTACCATCAGGATTTTCTCCTCATTTGTAGGAGAACCCTTCGGTGCCCACTTGGAAAAAGCCCAAGCGTCCCGCATTCGAGCTTCCTATTCTGCCGACAAAACCTAGGCCCATTTGGTATGATAGGAAGGTCTCTTGAGAAGAATATTCTTTGTCTCAACCTCTATGGCTTCCCACTACTCCTGTTCCTAAGGAAATGAGCAGAAAGAGGCCCACTGCCAAGGCTCTCGAGTTGACTCCTCTTGTTGCTCCTCAACCTATTCCTCCTACTCTCGTCTATGAACCTGTTCCTCTACCTGAGATGATTATAGTGGACATTCCTATGGTCGAGTAGGAATGTCTTGCCCCTTTGCAAACTATGGCCTCTAACTCCAGGAACTGTATAAACTTCCTTGCACAAGAACACAAGCACCGGTGAAAGGCTCTCCTGGCCGAGCAAGCCACCTCACAATAGAAGGAGGAAGGAATGACCGCCCCAACTTTAGGACTTCCTGTAGCATCTTCTTCCTCCCTTCCTTCTACTTCTCTCTAGTCTGGTCCACTCCCAGCTTCTGTTGTGATCACAAATGTGCCTAACTCTAAATGGGTGCAGGTGTTCATCGCTCCTTCAGTGGAGCTGCCTATGCTGATGTCTATTCCGGATATCCAGCCCTTCCTGAAACTCATGGATATGGTTAATACTTCGATTGTATCCCATGCAGTTCTTTCTTCCTCTTCCTCTGCACCCCTAGCTTTGTATGCGGGGAGTTCATCTCCTCCAACGAAGATAGAAGTGGAGGTTGGTCCTTCTAGTGACGAAGGACGTAAGAGGAACCCACCTTCTTCACAAGGTGGTCCTATGCTAACTTGTTTTGTCCTGGTGATAGGACCAGTCTTGGCTTCCCCTGAGTTTATCACCACTCCTGAGTCATTCAAAAAGCTTAGCAGAAAACCTCAGGCACAACCTGTCCCGTTTGCTGAAGTAAGACATAACACTCCTATGGGGTGCATGTTTAACTCTGTGGATGAGGTTTTGGACCTGTCGGTGATCCTTGCAAAATTTCCGACTTTGACTCCATGAGAGCTTGGTGGAGAGGACCTTGAGGGGCCCTCTTCCTTATCTCTTGTTGTGGGAGGGCCAGATGCTCCTCCTCTTAACATCCCACCATTACAAGCTCTCTCTCCTTCCCCTTATGAGGATTTAGATTGGGAAGCAGATGACCTCTTGGTTGATCAATGTTAGGAGGAGGCCCTTTCTTCATCTTTCATGTGTATGTGTGTGTCTTGTGATGTGTTCCCCCGTACTCATGCTATGTGTGCCTGGATGACCCTCGGCACCCCTGTTGGTGTTTGGATATAGGCATGGTTTTTGTGTCGTAAACCTTCTTCTATTTGTATCATCATTCTTCCATGTTTGTACCTGACTTTTGACAAATTGGGGATGATGGAAAGCATTGGGGGAATTTAGTCTCCCCTTCCATGTTGATCCAATTTTTTGTTTTTACTTTGTTTTCTGTGCATTCTTCTTGATCTGGTTGGGGATTGATGATCTTTCACCTTGCACTGCAGTTACCTATTGTTATATGAGCTCAGACAGATCTGACCCTGCTAAACCAAATCCCCCTATGCCCTTTGTTTATATGTTTCTTTCCTCTTTTGCTTTCTCTTTATCTTTTTCTCTTCTTTGCTTGAGTTTTCCCTTCTATGTGTGACAATGCTCTTCTTCAACGCTTTGATTTTTAGAAAATGAATTTGTTACCAATGAATCTTTTCTCAAAATTCTTTGCAAATTTTTCCTTAGAATCACATTCTCAACTTGGAACCCTAATGGAACATGTTTCCTTCATCATGGGTTCGTAAAGAAAGGACTTGAAGACCTTCCTCCGAAGTGGGAACATCTTTTATTTCCCCTCGCGTAGGGGCATATCCTTCCTTTCAAATTCCTTGATGAAGTGAACATATTTGAAAAGGATTCCTTGATGATGAATCACTCTAAGAAGAACAACTATTTTTGAATTGTGCATCCGTTGAGTGGACCCCCCTTCTTCCTCATAGCAGGTTCCCAAAGGACCCTTCTTTCAAGGTCTCTATTTCAAATGGAATTCTTTCATGTCTAGCCAGGAGTAGCCTGACTAGACTCATTCCATTCACCCTTTCGCGTCTAGATCGGGGGTAGCCTGACTAGACCTTACCTTTTAGACAATGTGTTCCTTGAGTGGACCCCTCTCCTTTTGAAGGGTTGCTGAGGGACCCCTTTGAAAGTTTTACTTATCAATGGTCTGCATGATTGTCCGCTTATTTTCCTACACGACCGCTTTTGACATGTTCTATCTGCGGGGAGACATGTCGCCGCTTCTTGACTCTACGGAGTCCACTTTCTCAGGTTTCCTCCATGCGAGAGATCTTGGGGGATACCTCCCTACAAGACATAAAACCTGTAGTGTGATTTCCTTTGAGCTTCCTCCATGCGAGAGATCTTGGGGGTGGCTCCCCTACAAGACTGAGAGCCTGTAGTGTGCTTCTTTGGGTGTTCTTCATGCTTGAGTTCATGGAGAATACCTTCCCTATAGGACTGAGAGCCTATAGGGTGCTTCTTTGGGTATTCTTCATGCTTGAGTTCATGGAGAATACCTTCCCTATGGGACTAAGAGCCTGTAGGGTGCTTCCTTTGGGTCTCCTCCATGCTAGAGTTTTTGGGGGACACCTTCATTATAGGACCGAGCACCTGCAAGGCGCTTACTTCACAGGGCTTCCTTCGTGTGAAAGATCTTGGGGGTTTCCTCCTTGCAAGTCTGCAGGTCTATAAGACACTTTATTTTTCCAACTTCATGGTTTTGAGCAACTATGGAGTCCTTTGTTGCACCTTCAGGTATGCCAGACTAAGTACTGCTTCCTCAACAGTTCAGGTATAGGTTTCTAACCCTACTCTCTTCTTGATCTACTTTATCGAGCACTCATTAGTATTCATGCTCACTAAAGTGGGGGAAAAATGTATAAGAGCAAATTTTCATCCCCTATGCAAATCCCCTTTTTTCCCTTACCCACCTTAGAAAACCAAGTTTGGAGACTTAATTCCACCTAAGCCCACTGTTGGCAGTCCACTTGGTGCCTATTCTAAGCATCGGTGGAGGCGTTTCTTTTGGGGACGCTTGCACGACGCACAAATTTCCACACAACATGCTTACGTCCTTAGCAGATTCCTGTGGTTGAACTTGCAGAAGCATTACTCCTCCCATTGGTAGTGAAGTTGTAACACCCCCTTCAGCTGACCAACTCGAATATGGGAATTTTCTTCCATTCCCTCTTCAAATTCATCCCTTCAACATTCAATCCAACTCTTTAGTAGATCAAGCTTTCATTCTTGCACTTCACAAGATCACTTACTCACTCACTTCAAGCATTCTAGCACTCAATCACTTTGGTAGAGCACATTTGGGACCACACCATTGCATCAGAGGCTTGATTTCCTTTCATTTCTCCCCCAAGCAGCCTTGCGTTCTCTTGGTGGACGTGGTAAGCTTCCCTCTCCTCTCCTCTATCACTTGGTTGAGTAGAATAATATTGCTTTGTAGTGTTTATTTGGTTTTTACTAAACTTTATTTATCTCATTTCCTTGGTTGTTTGTGGAGGTGGAAACACCTAAACGAGGGTCTAACTGAGGCAGGGCCCTATACAACCACCTGACATTTTCCCTCTTTATGTGTGTAGGGGTGCGTGTTTCTCGGAAGATCAATTGGCGAACAAATTCCTCAGTGGGATCCTCCTTGTTTTATTTACTCTTGCTTATTTACTTTACAATATTAGAGAATATTTCATTTATTTACTTGTGTCATTCTAGCCCTTTAGTTATCTGGTCTGTTAGTCATTTTGGCAGGTTTGACCTTGTCTTTGCTGTTGTTTGGCTGTACGAACGCCAACGCACTTTAGAGACGCCAACGTGCCGCACTGTTGTCCAAAGAATGTGCTTCTGTCTTCAGACAGAGAGTTCCCTGAGGCACAGAGTTGAACCTAAAAATTGGCTCGCCTCGCCCCACTTTGAAACTTGGGATTGCAAAGTGATTGTAGGACTTTATGGTCCTTGTCATTCTCACCCTCATACCCTAAATATTGCACTTAGCTGAGGTAAGTTAGGGAAACTTCTCGCATCTTGACCCTCCATGACCTGGGGTCTTGCACACAGTGGTCCCCCTCTCTTACAGGTTGTAAACATTGAAATAATCCTTGTAATCTTGAAAGGAGAGGTTGGAATGAATTTTGGGGAATGAAAGCTCTTTTTTGCACATCTATTTTTCTGTGTTTTCCTTGCTTCTTTCAATTTTTGTCACATTATACGAATTATGGGCGCACTGTACAGATGAAATGGTGGTTGTATGTTGTAAAGGAGTGTCTTAGATTTGTTTTGGTTTTTGTTTGAGTAGGATTTATAATGTTTTGAGAGAGATATGAGCATTTTTTGTGAAAACTGTTTTGAACCGTACCTAGGGTTTCAAACTTGCAAAAAACTGCCATAAGTCAAGTTTCCTCCATTGGAAAATGATACAAATTGGTGGAAAATTCTATCTTGGCACGATCTACATCCCTGCAAGTTTTGGGATCATTTCATTCATATGGGAAAAAGATCTCTTCACCAAAATTTTCTGATTTTGTAGAGAAACAGTCCAAAAAAAACCCTCTTAGAAGTAGGACTGAAATTTTTAGCCCCTCCATACAAAGAAACCCTACCTTATTTTGGATATGTATAAGAATGGCCAAATGAGTATCCTAAATGGGTCTCCTTTTCTATAGATCAGGTCTGGGTCAAAAGATATGTCCAAAAGGACTTTTTGAAAGGCTACAAGCAAGAATGAGGGTTTATGAAGGAAACCCCATAGTTTGATGAACAAAGACACTTGTAAGTCATTGTCTAAGGTTGTTTTTTCATTGTACACCCCTGCTTTTCATCAATTAAGGAAAAATGGATGGAAGTTGATGCATAGAATGATAGGATAAAGAGACAAAAAAAAGATGGAGGTGCTTTATTTATGCAAGGCATTTGTTTCCTAGGTTTTCACCGAGGTACTTGCCCAAAGCGCCACCGAGGTGGTTTTCACTAGAGGACAATTGATTCTCTTTAATTTTTTAATATTTTTTTTCATTTTTTTTGTATTTTGATTATTTTTGATTTTTTGTATTTTCAAATTTACACCCTTTAAGACTAGGCATAAATTTTTTTAAGATGCAGGCTGTTGGTTGGTTCGTGCAAGGGTTCAACTTTAGGCATTGAAAATTGGTATGCTCCTGATCCATATCTTGATGTGATGACAAAGGGACCCAGCTAGTTAGACTCAAAATTTCCTTTGCTGTCTTGATTTGGAAGGTTCTTCTGATTCTACTTTAGGACAAGATCCCCTACCTAGAAAGACCAACATTTGATCCTCTTGTTATAGCTCTGTTTTAGTTAGTTTTGATATACTTGCAAGTGGTTGAGGGCATCAAGATGACACTCGTCCATGAATTCTAACTCGTTTAGCTAAGATACTCTATATTCTTCATCTGTGATCAGGTTCTGTAATGACACCTACAATGATGGGATCTCAACCTCAATAGGCAGGATAACTTCAGATCCATAGACTAGTGAGAAAGGGGTTGCACCTATTGGTGTGTGGATATTGGTTTGATAAGCCCAAAGAGTGAGATTTAGTTACAAATTCCAATCATGGCTAGCTTCATTGACCATTTCCTTTTGGATTTTCAAGATGGTTTTATTAGTAACATTAGCTTGATCATAGCCTTGGGGGTAATATGGGGTAGAGAATTGGTGTTGGATGTTGAATATTTGACATAACTCTTTCACATTCTGACTCTTAAAAATGGTTCCATTATTTGAGATGAGCATTTTTGGAACACCATAACAAAAGATTAGATAGTTCAGGATAAATTTGGCAATTTGCTTCCCCATTATGTAGGTCATAGGAATGGCTTCAACCCACTTAGTAAAATATTTAGTGGTTGTTATCATAAACTTGTGGCCATTGGATGAGGTTGGGGTGATCTTTCCTATGAGGTCAAGCCCCCACTATGAGAAAGGCCAGGGTGTGATCATGGGTTGCAATTCTTGAGTTGGAGCATGAATTAGATCCCCATGTTGTTGACATTGGACACACTTTTGCACATACTAATGAGCTTCCTTTTCCATTGTTGGCCAATAGTACCCTATCCTCAATAGTTTCTTAGCTAAAGTTATATCGCTAGAATGGGACCCAGATATGCCATCATGCACTTTTGTTAAAGTGGTTAAGGATTCCTCTTGGTTAAGACATCACAACAATGTCCCTTCGATGCTTCAATGGTAAAGGGTACCACCTAGGATCACAAATCGAGATACCTTTTTAACAAAGGTCTTTTTAAGGTTCAAGGTGATATCGGATGGGAGGGTTCCTTTGCTTAGGTAGGTAAAGATGTCATGGTATCACAAGGATCCAGGACCAACAATGACATAGGAAAACTCTGATTCAGGGATCTCAAAAGTTGGTATGAGAAGTTGTTCTACCAAGATTCACATTGGAGGACATTGTTCGACATGTCTAGTAGCGATATGATTGTTGCCATGAAATCTACTGCTCTGTTGTTCATGTAAGGAATCTACTCAAAAGTTATGTCTATAAAAATGTCCTTGAGATTTTCCAACATCTTTTTGTAAGGAGTGAGCTTATCCTCCTTAGTTTGATAGTCATCATTGACTTGGTTGATAACCAACTGTGAATCTCCATAGACTTTAATCTCTTGTATCTACCATTAAATTGCTATCCTTAGACTTGTGATTAGGGCTTCGTACTCAACAATGTTTTTAGTACAAGGGAACGATAGCCGGTATGAATTTGGAATGCAATCACCTTGAGGGGTGATGAAAATAATACCTACTCTGGATCCATGTTAGGTGAACGATCCATCGAAGTACATCTTCCACTAAGCTATAAGATTGATAAGGAAAATTGATTCATCAGGGAACAAAGATATCAAAGGGTTCTTTGCATAGATAGGTGCCTCTTCTAGTTGGTCTGTGATCACTTTTCCTTTGATTCCCTTGCATTCTACATACTCTATGTTGAACTCTATTAAGATCATCACCCATTTGGCCATTCGCCCTGTGAGAGTTGCTTTGGATAACAGGTATTTCAATGGGTTGATCTTGGAAATGAGCTTGATTTGATGTGACAATATCTAGTGCCTAAAACTTTGTGAAGCAAAAAACTACTGCTAGAAATGCTTTCTCAATAGGTGAATAGTTCATTTAATAGCCCACCAAAGTCCTACTGATGTAGTAGATAACTCTTTCCTTTGCGTTTTCATCATGTTATGCTAGTAGAGCTCCTAATACTATTGATGTTGCTGAGATATAAAAAATTAGTGGTTTGTTCAATATTGGTGGCATGAGAACTGGAGGTGTTAGTAGATAGTATTTGATCTATTGGAAAGCTTTATCACAATTCTCATCCCAATTGTAAGTTATCCCTTTATGAAGAAGATGCGAAAAGGGATGGATTTTATCTGATAGCTGCACTATGAACCTCCTGATAGACTGCAATCTTCCTTGTAATCCTCTCATTTTCTTTAGTGTTTGTGGTGGTTCCATGTCTAAGATGGATTTTACCTTTGTTGGATCAATTTCTATCCCTCTTTGCGAGATGATATAGCCAAGGATTTTCCCTGATGTGACCCCGAAGACACACTTTTTTGGATTTAGCCATCTTTCTTATTCTTCCAGCCTATCAAAGATGGGTCCTAAGACTTGTATGTGCTCACTTATTTTCTTTGATTTTCCCAAAATATCATCTGCATAATCTTTAACTATTTTTTGGATCATGTCATGGAAGATGAGGGTCATTTCCCTTTGATAAGTTGCTCTTGCATTCTTTAGCCCAAATGACATTACATTCCAACAATAGGTTCCCCATGGATAGGTGAATGCAGTTTTGTGTTGATCCTCTTTGGCAATTATGATTTTATTGTAGTTTGAAAAACCATCCATGAGCAACAACATTTCATGCCCAACTGTTAAGTCTACAATGAGGTCGATATTGGGAAGAGGGAAATCATCCTTTGGGCATGCCTTGTTCAAATCTATGAAATCAGTGCATATTATGATGCCCCCAATGGGTTTTGAGACTAGTACTAGGTTTGAAACCCACAGGATAATCTATTGGTTGGATAAATCCAACATCAAGAAGCTTTTGTAACTCAAGTTTGACCAAGAGTGCCATTTGAGGGTTCATCTTCCTTAATTTTTTGCTTGACTGGATTAGCTTTAGGATAGACTACTAAGTGATGCACAACCACTTCTGGATCAAGCCCTAGCATATCTATGTATGATCATGCAAAGTTAGCTTTGTGCTCTTTCAGGAATGCTGCTAGGTTCTTTTGTTCTTTTTCCAATAAGGATTCAACATAGAAAGTGATCTTAGGTGCTTTTTTGGCACCCACATTGACTGGTGTGGCCTTTTTTGCTAGTATTGTTGACTTTTCTGGATTTGTTGCACTAAGGGGGAGATTGAATCCATCATCCTTTGGTGCCTCAGAGAGGTTTTCACCTTCAGATGCATCCTTTGTTTTTTTCTTTTGTAGGATCAAAAAGTGCCATAGTGTGGTTTCACTTAATGATCTACATGTTAGTTGTATTTCATCAATTTTGTGACTGAAGGATTCAATCGTCTCCCCATAGTACACCTCTGTATCTAGCTCTATGTCAAAATCGGCTTTGTAATCTTCCCATGGTAAGTTGTCATGGATTCCCATGAATTCTTAGATTGCTTCATCATTTTTGAATAAATATAGAATTGGTGGTCCTTATTGGTCCATGCGAATGAGTTGTGGGTAGACTAGGCGTATTTCAGTTGGTTGATTGCTCAGAGCAAAGGATGTAATGGATATCATAAAGAGGGAGTTGTTTTCAAATGAGTCAGCAACATCAAGAAGGAAGTCATCTAAGGTCATATCACATGATGTTGGTAACCAAGAGGAATCCTCAACTTTTTTAGCGAAAGTACCTTTTCCAATAAGGGTGACCTTGCTAGTTGTATAACCTAGGTTGAGATTCTTTAGTCATTTCTCAAGAATGATGGGTTCTAGTAAACCATTATCATTTTATCCTAGCTTCTCATTCTTGTTATATCCCATTCTCTTCATTAATTACAAGAATTTTTTATTATATTCCATATGAAGAGTGGGGATAGGTCGTTCATCTTGATAGAGGAGCTTAGAGATATCATCCTCATTGACATCTTCTTGATTCAAATCCCCCACTTAGTGAAGGTAGTAGCTGCCATCTTGATAGTTTTAGTTTCTTTGTTATCAGATATAGGTTTCCACTAAAATTGAGGAGGAATAGGGTCTCCTAAGACAGAGGTATTCTTCATTAGCTTGTTTCCACAGCTATCATCTTGGATCACTGCTTTGATATCAGGTATGTTCTACACTATGGGTTCCTTTTTTTCAAATGTAGATGAAAGGGATGATGGGTCAAAAAATGAGGTAGAAGGTGTAGGCCCTTCATCATTCTTGGGTACTTGGGGGATTTTATATAACTTGGCTTCAATATTTTCATAGTAGTAAAAAGGCTCAGGATCTCCATGGATAGTAATCTCTCTATGCTCAAAAGGAATCTTCACACATTGATGGTAAGTTGAGGCTACAAATTTTAGGGCATGGATCTAGGGTCAAACAAGTAGTATGCTATAGAGAAGATCCAAGTCAAGCACTTGGAATGTAGTTTCTACAATGAAAATGCCTACTTGGATGGGTAGTGCAATGATACCTTGTGATACCTGTTCTTGGTCCATATGCCCTAATGGTGGTACTCTTTGTCTTCTCAATAGTATCCTCTAAATAGCCCAATTTTTTGATCAGTTCAAGGGTACAAATGTTCAATCCAACACCTCCATCTACTAAGAATATTTTGACCTTGTTCTTATGAATGATAAAATCAAGGTATAAATCATGGTTATGAGATGGTTGTGATGGTAGGTATTTCTCTAAGAAGGTGAGAAGGTGATTAGTGATATGGCCTAACATATCTTGAAATTGACCAATATCAATATCCTTGGGAATGGATGACTCTGATAAAGCTTTCTCTAAGATTTACCTATGTGTGGGTGATAGCCTCAATAGTTCTAGGATTGGTATTTGTGCAGGGGTCTTATTAAGATCTTCTAATAGATTATACTTGCTGGTACTTGTTGCTGGCCAAGTAGGTTTTTCCCTAGATTGGGGTGGGACTCCTTAGATGGTGACTTTACCACGTCGTGTGGTGACTCCAAACTCTGCACTTGCCCTTTGATGGTGACGACTGTGATGACACTATCAGAGGAAGTAACTACATTAGAATAGGTATGTTGTACATTTGTGTAATCCTTAGCTTTCCCAGTGTTTTTTGTTTTGTTATGATTTGGCATAGGGTTCTTGTATATCTTAAGATCCCGATTCTGGACTGGTACTTCAAAAAATATGGTATCATTCTCTATGAGGTCTTGGATAATGTTTTTGAGCCTCATGCAATTTTCTATTTTGTGTCCTTTGATCTTGTGAAAGTCACAAAGGTCATTCTTATTGCACTAGGATGGTTTCTCTTGTGGTTCTTGGTGTATTTCAAAGTTGGAAGTGTTATCAGATTTGACTCTACCAACTTTTTCATGATGGTTTCGATGGGTTCAAATAACTGTGTACTTGTGTTTAGGATATTTGTTCTTGTTAGGAGTTCGCCTTTGTATTTCAATGTTATTGATATGATTGTTTTACGGAGGTGTTGTTTGCTGCATAGCTGGTTGGATGTTAGAAACTTGAGTGTTTTTTGGCCTAGGAGCACTTAGGACTAGTTTAGCATCTACCACACCATCGTTTGTTACATTCTTGTTCTTAGCCCAAACACAAGGCTTACCATTTGAACTATTTGATGGGTGGTTTTCTTTATAACCTTGAGTATTTACCTGCAAGATAAGAGCTCTCTCGATGTTAAGGGCTCTAGGGACAAGCTCATCATAAGATGTGATGCACTGCATTTTCAAGTGGAAGGATAAATCTAGATCTAGATTTTCTATGATGATTCCCACTTGTTGTTCCTCAAGAAGAGGCCACTTGCTTTTACTAGCTCTTTGTCTCCACCGTTGTAAGAAATTAGCTAAAGTTTCTCCTTTGTTTTTTCTAAGAGTGTAAAATTCTTCTAGATTAACATCCATGTCGAGATTAAAGGAGAAATGGTCAATGAATTATCAATAATTTCTTGAAAGGTTTTGATACTGGGAGGCAAATGAGAAAACCAATCCATGGAAGGACCTATTAAACTTTGAGGGAAGAGGTGCATTAAGTATGAATCATTGTAAGCCACCTCCATACACATGACATTAAATTATTTGAGATGGGCCACAAGACTTACTCTCCCTTTGTATTTGTCGAATTTGAGGATTTCAAAACTAGGAGGGAATGGTACCATCGTGATGTTTTGATCAAATGGATATGGACACATTCTGTGTATGGGGCTTCTTGGTCTTGCCCATATGAAGGTCCTGAATTTCTTGTGATAGCACCTTAAATTGTGATGCTAGATCATCTTGCGGGTTTGGTGGAGGAACATATGGTGGGATGATGGATGAGTTGTACATGGGATTTTTATATGAGGATGTTTTGTATGGGGTGTATGGTGGTGTAGGATTCAATGAAGGTGATTGGGGTATTGATGTTTTGAGTGGGTAATGGATTGGTGATGAGAGGTTGGGGATTCCCTTGGTTTAACATTCCTTGTAAGATAGTAAATTGAGGTGGAGGAATGTATATTTGAGATCTTGTTTGATTTTGCATGGTAAATGGGATGGTGGGAAAGGATGAGGATGGTTCCATTAGATTGTGCGATGGGAATGATGCACTAGGACCTTGAGTCCATCGATTAAAAAGGTTTCCTTGTTCCATATCTTGAGGATTCCCTTGTGTTAGGGATGTAGATAATGTATTACCTGTGTTAACAAGATTTATTACCAAGGGATTGCTTTGAGATGGGTTGATAATGGATGGGATGGATGTGTTTTGTGAAACCAATAGTATGGATGAACCAATTGGAGGATTAGGCAAAGATGTCCCTATTTGCATTAAGGGTTGACTCTATGGTATGTTATTGGAATTCCCTTGTGCGATATTTTGAGAAACTTGATCCACACTACTTTGCATGATGGTAGGAACACTTGTGGTACTCATAGGTATGGATGAAGAGGGATGTCCTTGATATGCATAATTTTTGGTGGAGTAATGAAGGTCAAGAGGTGTGTATGTTTTTTTAGGATCCTTGAGAATGGGAGGAGCACCAAAGGTAGGTGTCCAAGTGGTCATGTGAGATGAAGGATTGGTTTCAAGTGTACCCACAAGTGTGCTACTTTAAAATGAAAGAGCATGACCAAAGTCTTTAGCAAGGCTTGTTGCAATATTGGGAATGTATGTTTGATGTAGCCCTAGTGATGGAATTGCGAAGCCCTGTGTCAAATTATGTGCAACAAATGATGGGGAGATAGGGGCTACATTTTCAAAGGCTTGACATTCCATGAGTTTTTCCCTAGTGAGTTCAAATGGATTGTTTGTGATATCTTCTATGTCATATGGCCCTGATGGTGATGAGGGTTGTTGTGATGGGGTAACTTGACTTCTCAGATCAAATTCCAAAGGATTTGGATCACTAGAGGTAAATGTAACTTTGGTTTTCTCCATGATTCTCTTATGTTGTGATCTCGTCTTTACCATAAATTTTGTGTCAACTTTGGGAGAGTTGTGTTGTGTTTTGTAATGTTTGAACTCTCTAGTTGACTCAAATCTAGGTAAAATGGATGCTCTAAGTATTTTGGGAGAAATGATGATAATGGGGGGTGAAATATGGGTGATGTGGAGAGTGATTTTTGCAAACATTTTGGGACAACACTTTTGACTTAAGTTTGATGTTTTGATGTTGGGATAAAGGATGTTGATGAACTTGCTAATATTTAGGGTAGACTTGTGACCTTCAAGATGAACTAGTTCAAAGATGATAACTAAATTTTCTAAATGCATGGAAAAAGATACATTTTACATACAAAGTAGCCAAGTTAGAGGTTGGGTTGATTGATGTTTT
>VDFB02267747.1:0-53032 GCA_007258455.2 Sequoia sempervirens
GAAGGTGAGAAGGTGATTAGTGATATGGCCTAACATATCTTGAAATTGACCAATATCAATATCCTTGGGAATGGATGACTCTGATAAAGCTTTCTCTAAGATTTACCTATGTGTGGGTGATAGCCTCAATAGTTCTAGGATTGGTATTTGTGCAGGGGTCTTATTAAGATCTTCTAATAGATTATACTTGCTGGTACTTGTTGCTGGCCAAGTAGGTTTTTCCCTAGATTGGGGTGGGACTCCTTAGATGGTGACTTTACCACGTCGTGTGGTGACTCCAAACTCTGCACTTGCCCTTTGATGGTGACGACTGTGATGACACTATCAGAGGAAGTAACTACATTAGAATAGGTATGTTGTACATTTGTGTAATCCTTAGCTTTCCCAGTGTTTTTTGTTTTGTTATGATTTGGCATAGGGTTCTTGTATATCTTAAGATCCCGATTCTGGACTGGTACTTCAAAAAATATGGTATCATTCTCTATGAGGTCTTGGATAATGTTTTTGAGCCTCATGCAATTTTCTATTTTGTGTCCTTTGATCTTGTGAAAGTCACAAAGGTCATTCTTATTGCACTAGGATGGTTTCTCTTGTGGTTCTTGGTGTATTTCAAAGTTGGAAGTGTTATCAGATTTGACTCTACCAACTTTTTCATGATGGTTTCGATGGGTTCAAATAACTGTGTACTTGTGTTTAGGATATTTGTTCTTGTTAGGAGTTCGCCTTTGTATTTCAATGTTATTGATATGATTGTTTTACGGAGGTGTTGTTTGCTGCATAGCTGGTTGGATGTTAGAAACTTGAGTGTTTTTTGGCCTAGGAGCACTTAGGACTAGTTTAGCATCTACCACACCATCGTTTGTTACATTCTTGTTCTTAGCCCAAACACAAGGCTTACCATTTGAACTATTTGATGGGTGGTTTTCTTTATAACCTTGAGTATTTACCTGCAAGATAAGAGCTCTCTCGATGTTAAGGGCTCTAGGGACAAGCTCATCATAAGATGTGATGCACTGCATTTTCAAGTGGAAGGATAAATCTAGATCTAGATTTTCTATGATGATTCCCACTTGTTGTTCCTCAAGAAGAGGCCACTTGCTTTTACTAGCTCTTTGTCTCCACCGTTGTAAGAAATTAGCTAAAGTTTCTCCTTTGTTTTTTCTAAGAGTGTAAAATTCTTCTAGATTAACATCCATGTCGAGATTAAAGGAGAAATGGTCAATGAATTATCAATAATTTCTTGAAAGGTTTTGATACTGGGAGGCAAATGAGAAAACCAATCCATGGAAGGACCTATTAAACTTTGAGGGAAGAGGTGCATTAAGTATGAATCATTGTAAGCCACCTCCATACACATGACATTAAATTATTTGAGATGGGCCACAAGACTTACTCTCCCTTTGTATTTGTCGAATTTGAGGATTTCAAAACTAGGAGGGAATGGTACCATCGTGATGTTTTGATCAAATGGATATGGACACATTCTGTGTATGGGGCTTCTTGGTCTTGCCCATATGAAGGTCCTGAATTTCTTGTGATAGCACCTTAAATTGTGATGCTAGATCATCTTGCGGGTTTGGTGGAGGAACATATGGTGGGATGATGGATGAGTTGTACATGGGATTTTTATATGAGGATGTTTTGTATGGGGTGTATGGTGGTGTAGGATTCAATGAAGGTGATTGGGGTATTGATGTTTTGAGTGGGTAATGGATTGGTGATGAGAGGTTGGGGATTCCCTTGGTTTAACATTCCTTGTAAGATAGTAAATTGAGGTGGAGGAATGTATATTTGAGATCTTGTTTGATTTTGCATGGTAAATGGGATGGTGGGAAAGGATGAGGATGGTTCCATTAGATTGTGCGATGGGAATGATGCACTAGGACCTTGAGTCCATCGATTAAAAAGGTTTCCTTGTTCCATATCTTGAGGATTCCCTTGTGTTAGGGATGTAGATAATGTATTACCTGTGTTAACAAGATTTATTACCAAGGGATTGCTTTGAGATGGGTTGATAATGGATGGGATGGATGTGTTTTGTGAAACCAATAGTATGGATGAACCAATTGGAGGATTAGGCAAAGATGTCCCTATTTGCATTAAGGGTTGACTCTATGGTATGTTATTGGAATTCCCTTGTGCGATATTTTGAGAAACTTGATCCACACTACTTTGCATGATGGTAGGAACACTTGTGGTACTCATAGGTATGGATGAAGAGGGATGTCCTTGATATGCATAATTTTTGGTGGAGTAATGAAGGTCAAGAGGTGTGTATGTTTTTTTAGGATCCTTGAGAATGGGAGGAGCACCAAAGGTAGGTGTCCAAGTGGTCATGTGAGATGAAGGATTGGTTTCAAGTGTACCCACAAGTGTGCTACTTTAAAATGAAAGAGCATGACCAAAGTCTTTAGCAAGGCTTGTTGCAATATTGGGAATGTATGTTTGATGTAGCCCTAGTGATGGAATTGCGAAGCCCTGTGTCAAATTATGTGCAACAAATGATGGGGAGATAGGGGCTACATTTTCAAAGGCTTGACATTCCATGAGTTTTTCCCTAGTGAGTTCAAATGGATTGTTTGTGATATCTTCTATGTCATATGGCCCTGATGGTGATGAGGGTTGTTGTGATGGGGTAACTTGACTTCTCAGATCAAATTCCAAAGGATTTGGATCACTAGAGGTAAATGTAACTTTGGTTTTCTCCATGATTCTCTTATGTTGTGATCTCGTCTTTACCATAAATTTTGTGTCAACTTTGGGAGAGTTGTGTTGTGTTTTGTAATGTTTGAACTCTCTAGTTGACTCAAATCTAGGTAAAATGGATGCTCTAAGTATTTTGGGAGAAATGATGATAATGGGGGGTGAAATATGGGTGATGTGGAGAGTGATTTTTGCAAACATTTTGGGACAACACTTTTGACTTAAGTTTGATGTTTTGATGTTGGGATAAAGGATGTTGATGAACTTGCTAATATTTAGGGTAGACTTGTGACCTTCAAGATGAACTAGTTCAAAGATGATAACTAAATTTTCTAAATGCATGGAAAAAGATACATTTTACATACAAAGTAGCCAAGTTAGAGGTTGGGTTGATTGATGTTTTAAGTCAAAAAGTGTTAGTGTATTCAATTTTTTCTCAAATTTTGGTGTAGTGAAGGATGGAATTTGATGGAGGGGTGGATGAAATGTTTGACCCAATGTTGACCTAAAGTGAACCTTTGTTTGACAAGACCAAGGTAGTGAGAAACATGCTATACCTCTAAAGTTTTCAAATCCTAAATACGTAGTGATGGCCTAAATGAGAGGATAGATGTGGGGATGTAAATTTGTTTGGTTCCTCCTAGATCAAGTATAATAGTTTCTTAACAAGAGGTTGTGATTGCGATAAAGTATTAAGGTCCACTTCCTACCAAACTTGGAATTACGATACCTACATCTATAATGGCGAAATGTAGATCTTCCCCTACAAATTTTGATTGTGTGATAGATCAATTAGGGGAGCTCAAGATTATGATTATGTGAGAAATTAGAAACATTGGAAAAGACTAGGATTCTAACAATAATAGAAGGAATACAAGTTTGGATTTCACCTTGAAGCACATTTGTAGAAGTTGTATACCAACCTAGTTCTAGTTTCGTGAAGTTCCCAAAGGTGTTTCTCGAGAGCTTTTGGACTAAGATGTCTAAGTATAAAATGATGACCTATAGACCTTACTTTAGGGATCCTAACTTTTCATGAGATCATTTAGAAAAGTTCAAGTTTATGGAAGAAAGGAAGATATTTATTGGCACATGGGTGGTGGTAATATGGGCCTTCTAGCCTTAATATCAGTTTGTTCTTCTTCTTTATCTAAAATGGTTGTTGTGTTTCTCCACTAGGTAGGTGTTTATTTTGTTTCAAAAGTGAAGCTTCTCAAACAACTAATGAGATCAACTTGTTCTCCATTAATGAGTTCAAATTTTGGTTGAATGATAGTACCTGGAAGATCAGGTTGTTCAACGAGAGCAATCGGTCTCCAAATAGTCATGTGGGGTTCAATTTTCAATTTATCTTGCTTAAGTGAATTTATTTTACCACAAACACTTGTCTTGATTAAGTTTTCAAACTAAATGTTTATGTCCAAAACATCATAACTTTCACAATATCCATTTTGTGAGAATCATGAGGTTGAATCCATAATTGCCTATGTTGTCTTTGGAAAATATGGATTGAGATATAAGTCAATATATTTAGATCTATAAGGATAGAAATCCTTAGGACAAGTAGTAATATCAAGATTATTTCAAAAGGTATCCATATTTAAGCCAAAGTGTTTAAAATTCTGAGGAAGATAGTGGATATTTTTTTTGTAACATTTTAGAACCAAGAAATGTATCAAACTGACTCACAATCATTTACAATCCTAGGATGAAATGGCCATACTTGTTGAGTCCCCACTTGGATTTCTCCAAACACTAAGACATTGTGAACAGTTAAAGATTTGGTGACACTGGCTCCACTCCAATATGACACACACTTCTCAAGACCACCAAATCTCAAAATCATGAAGATCCTAAGATCCTAAGGATTTTTTTGTTTCAACAATGAATAGTACAAATGTGGGGTGGCTTCAGAATGATCATTCTTACACCAACAAGTATTAAGGATTTTGGATTCTAAATAATGGTTCGTAATAAGGGCTTTTGGTTTAAGGAATACTATGATAAACTCCCTCAAGAGGTCTCCCAACCCTTAGAACAAGGGATTTTCACATTATAAAGATACTAGGGGAGAGCTATCACCTACCACTTCCCATTGATTGCAATTTTCATCACAACCACACATTTATATAGCGGTTTGGAAGAGCTTGGCTTTAGCTCATTACCACTTGGGTCATTCCCTCCTTTCGAAGTGGGGAGGTAGGACCTCTAAAGATAAACAATAACAAGGAAGTACGTTTGTAGTTCGATCATCCTAGTTTGCATGAAACAAGGAGAGAACACACATCATGCCTTTTCCCTACAGTCGGGTTCATTTTTAATCTAAAATGTAAGATGTTGGTGATTTTGCAAAGTGTTAAGGAATGTTTTTGTTTCTCATGATCATTGAGTGGCGTGAGAGAACTGCATACACATCCAATAACAACATTGTAAATCAAAACACAACAAACAGTCATAAATTTTAACACCTAAAAGTAGTGATGAGTTTGTTTTAAGCACCAAATGAAATGTTAAGTTGCCTTGTTTAATTTTAAATCCAAAAAATAATGATAAGATGAGGGTTCAATTTTAGTCCTATTTGAGCGTTCATTTTAAACCCAAATGAAATTTAGTGAGTCCTAGAGTAGAAAGTAAAAAATCATAAGAAATTGGGTTATAATTTCCCTAAAGCGTCAAATGCATGTTACAATAATAAAATATTAAGAAGAGAATGCTTTCTTCACTTTAGCTTTGTATTGTCCAACTTGCAAAACCTTGTTAGTCTAACAAATAAAACAATGTTAGAAGTGTGTTAGTATTTTGATAAATCAAAAAAATTAATGCACATGTTGAAAAAGTGATTGTTAAATATCTTACCCAAATTGGGCGTCGCTATTTGCGATAGCGTCACTCTAGTGAATAAGGGCATCACTCTGCAAAAAGAACAAAGAGCACAATAGTGTTGCAATTTGGTCAGGCGCCATTATTTAAAAATATTTGATACCTCAATAAAGTATTAGCATCGCCATTTATTTAATCAACGCCAGTGCATTTAATCGACATTGTAGTTTGAAATGACAATAACATCGCTATATGGTAATGCCCAACAAAGTGCATCACTATAATTGATTTGTGCATTGTTGTTTCCTACAAAAAGGAAAAATGAATGAAATTCGAGATAGAAACTGGTTATTTTCCCTCCTAGTGCTAGAATGTCAACTAAGGATACTAGTATGGGCCAATCACGCTTGATCCATGATGAATTGAAGCATAACGTAGCCACTAATACTCAATCTTCAAACAAGATCATTCAAATTAAAGATAAACTAAACATTTATTAAAATGAAGCATTCTAAATATAAAAGCATTGAAATTTCTATTCTATCCCATTTGAAACTTATATTGTTTTGGAACTGGTGTTGTGTTGATGTGGAACAACAATCCTTTCCCAATCCCATGATCAGTTAGCTTGTTTCAATCAATTCTATTGAAGAGAATTGATGAAAATGTTGTGATAAATGGATGAAAACATGATTTAATGCTAAAATTGATCTAAATATGCAATTTCTAAGCTAATCTAAGCTAATTCTAAGTTGAAAGATTCAAACCCTAACTTAAAAACAAGCTAAAATAGATGCATGAAAGCCATTAATGGAAGCTTAAAAACTAATATGCAACTAAAAATGAACCAAAATATGCTAAATGTGAGTAAAGTATGAGTGTGAGTGAATTCAAAAACATAAGTTTGCAATTGAAAGATGGATGATGGATTCAACAACATAAGTTTGCTCTGAAAAAGATAGATCCATTTGTCTCCAAATAGTGCTTTATTTATAGGAAAGCAAATGAGAAATGAAGGGTTGAGATCAAAAAGGTTAATCAATGGTCAAGAATGGAGGAAATAGGAGGCATGGATCATGGATTCTCATCAATGGGTGAGAATGCAATATGAGACTTAATCAAGGGTTCTCATTCCTTCCAAACAAGCACACTTTTGACCTGTTTAAGAGGTCAAAAGTTAACTTGCTTAAGAGGTTTCAAGTTTAGCTTGCTCAAGAAGCCAAGTGAGAACATTCCCTTTTTCAAGTGATTGGAGGAGAAAGAATATTCCTTGGAATATTCATATGGGTGAGGAAAAACGTTATTTAGTTAATTAAAACTAAATTAAGTTGTGCAAAGGGGGAATATTCTTTTGGAATATTCCTTTACAAGTGGGAGGAATTGGATTAATTAGATAATTGTTAATTAAACAAGGTTTAATGATACAATTAGGGTTTTAAAGTGTTCATTAAATTAAATGATTTAATGAATGGGGGGAAAGGTGAAATGACATTTGATTAAATTAGGGTTATTTAATTAAACAAGAGGACTTAGGGAATTAAATTAAATACATTGATTTATTTAATTTAATGAGATGAAATGTTAGAGTGAAAGGGGGTGAATTAACCTGATTTGATGAATCCGGTTAATAGATTAAAATGGTGCAATTAATTAAATAGCTAGG
This sequence comes from Sequoia sempervirens, assembly GCA_007258455.2. Taxonomy (NCBI): domain Eukaryota; kingdom Viridiplantae; phylum Streptophyta; class Pinopsida; order Cupressales; family Cupressaceae; genus Sequoia; species Sequoia sempervirens. The sequence goes on from VDFB02267747.1 coordinate 7,187, forward strand.
CTAATTTAATTAATTAAGCGAAAAGAGGATGGGTTCCTAGAGGAAATGATATTAGTATTCCTGATTCGAGTGTATGATATGACTCGGGATATTTTTTAGTGTCTACACACACACATATACATATGTATATATATATAATAATAATAATAATAAGGTAAACTTGAGAAAAAGAAGAGATTTTATATGCACAAGAAAAAGCCTCTATTCCAAAGAGGAATTAGTTCATTTGAAGAGATTTTCTCTACAAGTGATATCTAGAAGAGATTCTATTCATGGAAATAAAAACAAAAGGTGATATCTTGGGAAGTGAAGACAAATAAAAAGAAGAGAAGTTAGAAGGGGAATAAAATGAAAAACTAGATGGGGAAGTAGAATTAGAAGAACTCATTTGTGACCTAAATGAAATCAAGATGCTTAAGAGAAATAACTTGAAACAAAAATTACTCCTTCAAGAGGACTGTGAATCTAAGGAAAAAAATCCATAAAGTCTTGATGAATTGGAAAATATGATCATCAACCTCAAGATTCAACTTGATGAAGAAAAAATATTGAAGAGGTGAAAACCCAATTAACCAAAAATGAAGATAATTGTGAGAGGCTAGAATTTAATTTTTGTTCCTTGAAGAAGGAACTAGAGAAAACAACCACTGAGCTAAAAAAAAAGCCTCAAATTTGAGAAATGTACCAAGACCTTAGATGATATCATAAATAGGAAAAGTTCACCATTTATAAAGACTAGTCTTGGATATAAAGAAAATCAAATGACCAACGAACATCACAAAGATCCACCAAAAAATAAAAAAAGATTAAAAGATAAAAAATATGTACATTCTCTTAAAATTTCTATCAGAAAGAAAAAAGAGAATCAAGTCCAACAAAAAACAAGCACTCCTCTAAAAGATAAAAGGAAAATTTTAAAAAGTCTTGTCCTTTAAGGCAGGTGCATATGACCAAGTTCCAAAATTATTTTGTTGGTTATTGATTTTTGTGTAATAACTTTGGTCATAAAAAAATAGACTGCAAGGTACATGTGATAAATAACTTTGTTTGGAACAATAATATAAGTCCTTAAATGTGTTCTCAAATAGGAACTATAATTCATTTTCTCCTTTAGTGGATTATAATGTTATATGCTATAAGTGCAACAAATATGGACACACAACATGTTTTTGTAGAAGTTGTTTTTTGTAACCTCCTAAACAAAACAAGAAGAAAATTACTATGGCTAAACAAAAGGAGGAAAATTAAAAAGTATGGAAAAAGAAGTAGGAGAAGGAAAAGGAGAGATCTATGCTTGTGAAAACTATCCTTCATGCTCAAAATGAGAGAAATCAGTGGCATATTGATAGTGGTTTCTAAATCCATATGAAAAGAGATAAGATAAAATTCCTCACATGAAAGAAGTAAATGAAGGTTTAGTAAAATTTATAGACAATGCTACAACAAGGATAACTACTAAAGGTACTCTTAGCCTTGAGAATTGAATTTTTTTGAAAAATGTTTTATATGTCAAAGGGTTGAAGCATAATCTTCTAAGTGTTAGTCAAATGTGTGACCAAGGACACACACTCACATTTCATGTTGAAGGTTGTGAAATCAAAAAAGAAAGTACATGAAAGCTAGTCATAGATGCAACTAGAACTACAAAAAATATTTACATTATTAGTGAAATCAAAGGAGAAAAATGCTATATAGGGTAAGAAGATGAGATTTGGTTATGGCATAGAAGGATTGGGCATATAAAATTTGATAATATAGCGACAATTATCACTAAGAAGGTTGTGAAAGATATGTCAAAGATTGTAAATATTCAAATATTATCTGCAAGCAATACCAACATGGAAAATAAACAAGGGTGAGTTTCAAATCGAAGGATTATTCAACATCAAAACAGTTGGAACTTGTCCATATAGACCTTTGTGGGCTAATAAGAACAAAAAAATTGCAAGGTGAGAGCTATTTTATGTTGCTAATTGATGATTATTATAGGATGACATGCATTACCTTTTTAAAAGAAAAATCTGAAGCATTTGAGAAGTTTAAGGCATTCAAAGCCTTAGTTTAAAATGAAACTATTCTTTAAAAAATAAATTGCTTGAGATCAGATAGATTAGATAGAGGAGGTGAGTTTACTTCAAATGAATTTCAAGAATTTTGTGATCATAGGATAAGAATACATCTTTCTACTAGAAGGACTCCACAGTAAAATGGATTTGTAGAAAGAAAAAATAGAACTGTTCAAGAGATGACAAGAACTATGTTAAATGAGTCCAAGTTATCAAACACATTTTGGAGAGAGGCAATTCATACAATAGTCTACATTCTGAACTAAGGGAAAATCAAAGTCAACAATAGTAAAACACCTTACAAACAAAAAGTTTAGACCTATAACAGTTAAGTACTTCAATTTTTTTGGAGAAAATTCTATAAAAGAAGAGATGATGAAGATTTGGGAAAATTTAACTCTAGATCCAATTAGGGTATCTTCCTTAGTTACTCTTCAAGAAGCACTTGGTCTATAGATGTTATAGTAAAATATTATGTAAAATTGTTGAAAGTGCAAATGTAAGAGTGGATGAGGAACGCATCAAAAGGAAAAAACACATGAAGTCGATTACCCAAAGGAAACAAGTTTCCAAGAAGAGGAAGGGGAGGAATGAGTTGAAAATGAGGTAATTGAATAAAAGGACACAAAGAAACCATCCAAAAAATTTAGAAGGAATCCTCCAAAAGATCTAATTCTTGGCAATAAAGATATAAAAATTCAGACAAGAAGACAATTGGAAAATGCATTAGAACATGCAAACCTATCCCTGGTATCTAAGATAGAACCTAAGAACTTTGCAAAATCAAGTAAAGACAAGCACTAGGTTGGTGCTATGGAAGAGGAGCTAAATCAAATTGAAACGAATGAGACTTGGGAACTTTTCCCAAGACCAAAATATTAAAAATGTGATTGTCATAAAGTATGTTTTGAGGAACAAGCTAAATGAAAATGGCCAAGTTGTGATAAATAAAGCAAGGTTAGTATGCAAAGGGTATGCTCATGTAGAAGGTATTGATTTTGAAGAAATAATTTCTGTTGTTGCACGACTAGAGGCTATTAGATTTTTTTAGTGTTTGCTTTCTTTAATAACTTTAAAGCATATTAGATTGATGTCAAGTCAACCGTTATAAGTGGAAACTTAGAGGAAGAAGTGTTTATTGAACAACCAAAAGAGTTCCTCCTATTAGAAGATAAGGATTATGTGTGTAAGCTAAAGAAGACACTTTATGAGTTGAAACAAGCCCCTAGAGGATGGTACTCAAGACTTGATAAGTATCTTCAACAACAAGGTTTTAAGAGGAGAATTGCTAACAGTAATATTTACATCAAAACTAAAGGTAACGACCAATTGATTATTGTAATTTACATAGATGATATCAATTTTTGTGGTAGTACAAAATATGCCAAGAGTTTTCCATGGACATGTAAAAGGAGTTTGAGATGTTCATGCTTGGTGAATTTCCATTCTTCCTTGGTTTACAAACTTCTCAATCCAATAAAGGCATATTCATCTCCCAAACCAAGTCTATCAAAGAGATTTTGAAGAAGTTAAAAATGGAGAATTGAAAACCAATGAGTACACCCATAGTCACATGATTAAAATTAAGTAAAGATGATGAATCCCTAGAAGAAAATAAAACTCTATATAGGACAATGATTGGGAGCCTATTATATGTAAAAACTTCAAGATACAATATTATTGAAGCAGTATGTATGGTGGCACAATTTCAAGCAACACCAAAAGATACCCATGTGCAAGAAATTAAAATAATATTTAAATATCTAAAGGGAACTTTGGATTTTGGTTTACAATATTCAAGAGGTGAACATTTCACCTTAGAAGAATATATTGATGTAGATTGGGCTGGAAATTTTGATGTCAAAAAAAGTACAAGTGGGGCTGCATTCTTTCTTGGTCATAGTCTTGTGTCTTTGTTGAGTAAGAAATAGGCTTCCATTTCTCTATCCACTACAAAAGATGAATATATAGTAGCAACATCTTGTTGCACTCAAGTTCTTTGGATGAGGAAAACTTTGAGGGACATTAAAGTAGAATACAATCATTCAATATCAAAATTTTGTAATAAAATAAGTGCAATAAATATTTCAAAGAATCTTGTCATGTGCTCTAGAAAAAAGCATATTCCAATAAAATATCACTTCTTAATAGAGTAGGTGGAAGATCAATATATTAAGTTGGAGAATACTACTACACAAGAATAAATTTCAAACATCTTCACAATGCCCATATTGCAAGAAACTTTTGATTATCTTAGATAAAAGTTGGGGGTGATATCTTTTTCATCTAGTCACTAAGGAGATGCACTATTTAGGGGAAGCTCATCACTGCATTATCTTACAGCTCCATGGATTCCTTTTCCATTGATTTTAAAAGGGGAGAAGTAGAGAAAGGTGAGGCAATAGAGAAATGGGAGAATTATGTGCATGATATATTCATAAATGGTTCGATTGCAAGGTTTCCATTAATGAAAAAGGGAGATTGTTGGAAATATTTTTATTGATTTCAAAGGCATGGAGAACAACACATTTTCAATGAAATAAATCATATGAAGAACAAAGGCTAAAGAACACTAATCACTATCCAAAGACCAAACAAAATTAGGTTTGAATCTCCATAGTCAAGATCAGATTGCACCATGTGAAGGAATTACAAGTATGAATTAATGATGATCAAAATGTGATTTTATGATCATATATGGATGAAATTATCATCTCAAGACAACACTTCATTCTATGTTGGAAAAAACTCCTTTATATTGGCTCTCCTATTTGAAACTTGATATCTAATAAAATTACTATTTAATGTATATTTGGGTCAACCCCACTTTTTGTTCCCACTTTACAAATAAAATAAAATATTATTAATTTATTTGGGCCGACCTCTTTTAGAAATCAATCCTCTTAGATAAATTCACCTCCCTTGGCAGGATCACCCCTCTTGGGTGAAGGGTCATGAGAGAGTGTAAAAGAAGAATAAGAAATGAATTTGGAAGAATTGAGTAGAATATAATATCTATACAATACAAGAAGATTTGTGAATTGAAGTGTGAGGAAAAAATATTTGTCATTCAAACACAAGAAGAGAGAAAAATAAATATTTTAATCAAAGGAATATTTTGTAAAGGAAATTCAAGTATTGGTTATCCATTAAAGAAGAAAATTCAAGAAGATGAAATACTTTGTTTATTTGGAGTTGGTGCCTCATATCTAAGAGATTGGCGTCTCTTGCTAAGTTGGTGCTTAGCAACGGGGATTGGTGTCTCTAGTGGGTTGGTTCCTACTAATATTTTATAAGAAGTATTTTATTTGTGGCTAGATTTGGACATTAAATCCAAGCATTCATTTTATCCATGGTTTTCTCCCTAAATTTTCCACTTAAATCTTGTGTTCTTGTGTTCTTAATAATTGATGTTGTGTGATTAATATTATTATGATTATTAATTTAAAAAATTAAAGTATTACCTTATATTGACTGACCCCCCTCTAAGTATAGGAGTTTTCTCACCATGGCTCTTGAGATACAACTCCCTAGATCTCACATGTACTCCATTGTCTCTACAAATAAAATTTGTAGGATGCTCTACACATTACTCTAATGTAATAATCATATCCCAATAGGTAGGATGAATATTTTTGTTCTTCTCTACTAAATCTCTAGTTGTATCATCATCATAGATTGATGGGCATGATTCTCTAGCCAATAGCTTGCCTCATATAGCTCAATTGCCTCCAAAAAATTATGATTCATCTTTGTTAGCTATGGACATAATATAATCATAGGAGGTTGCCTCTCCCAAGATTGTAATGGTGGGAAGCTCTCCTAAAATCTTCCCAAACCATGTCATTAACCTTTTCAAAAAATATAATTCAACTTATTCCAAATTGTACAAGTGTTAAACCAGGTAGGTACTATTATACTAAAGTGCCACTTTTTCCATGAAAGTGCTAAACCTATCTCCTACAAGTGCTAAAGCCACAACATATGCACTAATATGCATAGGCCCTACCATATCTATATAGGTGTGAATCCTTGAAAATGCTACACTTGTGCAAGTGAGATTTTTTCTTGTGCAAGTAAACTTTCATTGCATAAGTGCTAAATGAGTGCAAGCACTACAACTCTCATGAAATAACTAATATACTAAGTGAACGTGATAACCCATATATTAGAACCGGTTATTTCCTCTCCTTTCCTTAGAATTTATGCCCCTAAAGCTACCCCAAGGATCCAAGTTTCATTATATACCAATGCTTTTGCATCTTCCAATGAATGATACTATCTCACTTGCTTTGCACAGTGGGTGTGGTGTGAAATGCTCATCATTATCTCCAATCTCCTTTTTGCAATAAATAAATTGATATTATAGAAGGTTAGTGTGATAATGAACTTATATGGTCCCCCCTTAGACCTATTTATAGGCTTCCTAAGCTCTATTTAGAGGCCAAGGCCTTGAATTTTTTAGAGTTTTCACCTTTTCTTCTACCACTTCTCTATTTTTTCCTACTTTTCCTCCATTAATCTTATATTTCTATCCTCTATCCATTTCTAACCTTTGTTTATTATTTTTTTATAGATCATTTGGACACCTTTCTCTAGGAAACCTCTTGAGGGAGCATCATTCCTCCACCTTCCTTCTAGTATTTCTTGCCAATCAGGGTATGGTTTGATTTTATTTAACATGATGCCAATTTTGTTAGTCATGATGTCATATCAAAAAGGGGAAATAAACACCTTGAAATCAACCAGCCATTATGTAATTAATTAAATAAATATTTGGAGTGATAGGGAGTTGTGATGAGTGTAAGGAGGTGGGTTAATCTGGCTTTCTTGGCTTGCATGACCTAAAATAAGGCTCTCAGGCCTTTATCACTGTTATCACGGAATCTAGCAGCGCTCGTTCCACGGATAACCCCCTATGAAACTTGTCTGTTTCCTAGAATTCGTGAAGTTCAAGTACGCATAACGGAGTGGTTTTCAAGCCACCTCAAAATGAATTCTCAACTCTCGAATAGTCAATTCGAGCATTCCCCCTTGTTCGCCTCGCAAAGACCTTTGAAATGAGATCTTTCGCGACATTTCACTGTTAGTACTTTGCAAATTACGGAAGATGCAGTAGCACTGAAAAAGTGCGCTCCTACAGGGAAAATCCAAAAATTTGGCTAAGTCTGGAAATGTAAGGGCACTAAAATTTAGCGCCCCTACATGCAGTGAATTTCCAAAAAATGCAAGGGCGCTAAATTTTAGCGCCATTACATTTTCTTTCGACACTTAACCTTTTTTTATGCCTCTGGCACGTTTCTTCACAATTTCACGTTTTTCGTCAATCGTGCCACTTTTCGTGCCTAAATTTATTGCACGACTTGAGTTAGGTTTTTAATTTTCATTTGCAAGTTAAGTGAATGAATTCACCACTTTTTTTGTTTATATTTTATTTCTTTTGTCTCTCTCTTGCTGGGCGAATTACACTTGAACTGCAAATTCGCGTTTTGGAAGGTTTCCGCCATTCATCTCTTCAGCAAGATTTGCGTTTTTCCCTGGTAAGACTTTCTTTTGGTTCTTTGTATTTTCATTTGTATATGTTCATGTCTTTCATATGCGTTTTGGTTTCTTACATTCTCATTTTTTTTCATTACGTTTGTTTTTTTGTTCTTTCCATTCGCGTCCTTCTTCTCCTTCATACGCGTTGGAACCCTCATTCATTATGCACCTTTCTCCTCTGTGCGTGTTCATTTCGATGCTCATTCCTTCTTCTTACCCTACCCATACGCATTTCTTCTCTTGTCTTTCATACGCGTTTCTTCCTACCTTTCTCCTCTGCGCGCAATATCAGTTGAGAATTTCTATCCACCCGCCATGCTTGTGTTAAGGTATCTTTGTTAGAAGTTCTTCATTCATTTTGGCAAACATTGGAAAGATTCGCCATTGTAAAAAATAATTCCTTTGACCTTTGAATGAAAATGTAATGGAATGGAGATGGTTTCGAATGACATTTCAAAGTTAATCAAACATTGCCTTTGCTGAAGCTTGAGCGCCTTCGCCATTCCTCATTGCATTTACATCTTCAAGAAATGCCAGAATTGCAAAAGCGCTAAATTTCTGCGCTATGACATTTTGAAGATACCTCAAAACTACCTAACACTGTAAGATGTAAGGGTGCTAAAATTTAGCGCCCTTGCATCAAAGTCATCTCTCTCAAAAGCTAAAGCGCTAAATTTCCGCACTATGACATCTTGAGAATGTCAGAAATTTGCCTAACACTGGAAAAGTGTAAGGGCGCTAAAATTTAGCACCCTTACACCAAAAGCAATTTTCTCAGAATGTAAGGGCACTGAATTTTAGCGCCCTTACACTTTTTGCAGGCTTTTCCCAGACCTTTCCAAATGAACTTCATTTTTGACCAGTGCATCCCTGAGCTTCATTTTTCTACATTCGTGCATTGTTTTGCATGCCTCGCCATCCGCTCCATGCTTTTCCCACCCTCGTGCTCATTTCACGCTTTCCCATGTTTCCTAACAATTGGTGTTTGTTCTGGCTAGACGAATTGTAGTCTACTCTCAGAGATCGTCAAGTCAAGAGTGCTCAGTGTTCCAGTTTCTTTTGATGACTGCTACGAAGCCTCCTTCTTCTTCGAAAGCAAAAAGCAAGATGAAGTACAAATATCAAGGCATCTATCCGCCAACTATGGTGCTTTCAAAAGTTGAAGAAATAAAGGATACAGAAGTTGGCCATCAAGACTTGGTTGACTTCGCAAAGTTGACAGAGACGAAGCCTCTCCCTGATTCGATGAGGGCAATCGTACACAGCAATCTCCACTTGGTGGTGATGTTCCCCACAGCTGCGCACAATACTGAGTTTGTTCTTCAAATTGTGTCTCATTACATCCGAGAAAGCAGAAGTGTGATCGACTCTTCCAGGCACGAGATTCTAAGACTCGACCCTGATTTCTTTGACATCGTCTTCAAGGTTCCTCACATGGAAAAATATATTGACATTTCTATATCAAAAGCACAGGAGATTTTTGATGCTGATCCCAATAAAGCCAAACAGTTGATAAATACTCAATGGCTCAAAAAGCCTAGATCGTCTGTTTCTAGATGGCCGAAAGGACTCCTGAGAAGTGACTTCAAAGATGACGTCAAGGATATGATCACGTTTCTGAGCAGAGTGAAGGGTTTGCCGGAATCATCCACCTTTCACGATTGGATGTATGAGTACATTAGGATCATAAGGAGGCAGAAGGTGCATATTGACTGGGGTAAACAAATCAGTGATGAGATGCACGAACAGTTGATCAATGCTCCTTCTACATTGAAGTTCTACATGACTTCTTACCTGGTGTACGCAGCAGCTATGATGAGACAATTCCTAGGTCTATCCATAAAGGGGAATCAAATGATGGTGCCTGTGTACAGATATTTCTATCAGTTGGAGTTAAAGGAGAGCTTTCATCATTTCAGACGGGTCACCGATGCTTTCTTTGCGCCCTTACTCTTCAACTTTGATCCAGCTCTGGAAAGAAGAAGAGTGTCTGATGAGGCTTATAGGTGGTGGGCAGTTGGATGTATTTTCTCCAATTCCCAACGTTTACTTACTTGAGAGTAGGTTGTTACATGGTTGTCCCTTACATGCTACCACGCTATCCTTCGATAAGTGGGTTCTCATGGAAACATGCATACCGATGTCGCAAAAGAACGAAGAAGCAACCACAAGCGTGGATTCAAGTTCCACTGACCATCGGCCGATATACTATCCAAATTGCACAAAAAGCTAAGTCTGTTATGCTGAAATGCAGATCATGACCATCAAAACCTACAGGTATAGGTTTGATTTTGACTACCGAGATGTCAAAAGAAGTTGCAAAAGGGTCACCAACACAGGTACCGTTTGAAGACATCTCAAGATTGGTGAGATAAAGAAGCCATTCACAAAATGGACTATTGCAGATTGACAGTTCAACAAATCAAAGATCTTGGTATCGCTGACCTACCAAAGGATTTTGAGGATCCAGGTGATATCATGAACGCCGTCTATGATGAGCAAGGCATTGCTAAGAGGCCGTTGCCTGCGATACAGTGGTCTAGGAAAGAGGTCACCAGCATGAGAGAAAGGCTGAGGCCGATCCTAGCCAACACAGAAGAATGGTTACACAAACATGGTCATACGATGAAAAGTTTTAGGACAGACTCAGAAGGAGAAGAGTCCGAGGCAGAAGCACGCCAACAGCAAGAACTCCGCGACAAAAACAAATCAGCGGCCGTTCCCACTTCTTCACGAAGAGGTCCAAGGATCAAGTTCACTATTGGCAAGAAAGATACCCAAGCTGTCCAAGAGACAGAGAATCCAGAATCTCATCCATCTCGTTCAAAGGGTAAAAAGCCCATTCTAGAGGAGGTAGATTCTGATGAAGAAGATAATTCAAGCGACCAATCCGCTGAAGATGAAGATTCAGCAGAAGCAGACTCCGATGTCGAAGAGGTTTCTGAAAGCGGGCAAGAGTCTGATGAAGATTCTGAAGAAGGATCTGAAGGTGACTTCGAAGGTGAGCCAGAATCAGAGAGACAAGAGGGTGATCAACAGGAACCCGAGCATGATGAAGAAATAACTGCTTCTCCTCCCGAGAACGTAGTTGAGGAAATCCACAGAACATCATCGCCCGTGACTTCAAACATTCCTCATACCCCTCTTGAGTCAAGAACTCCTCCACCTCCCGTTCCCTCGTCACCTATTCCTACCACAAGCATTCCTGCAGCCGAGATATCCCCTATCCCTGCAGCATCAACCCAGCTTGATACTCCTTCAGTGACAAGCATCCATATGGTTGATATACTGTCAAGCCCACCATCGTCCATTCCTAGCTTGTCTTCGCCAACGTATGATATCACTTCTGAGAACGAATTCAATCATTTCATGAATGAGTCAATGCGTGATCAGCTCAATGTGTCAACTACAGGAGCGATGATGACAAACACTTCTCCAATTGTCACAATACCAATGGTGAGTTCAGATGTGACAATAACTTCAGGTGGCAATGGCGACTGACTTGACAGTAAATCCAGAAGTTCACACTTCTTTTCTTCCTCCTTGGCTAATATCTCAAGTGTCGAAGCGTAAAAAGCAAATGATTTCTCCAGAGGAGCTTGACCTTGAAGAGATCGTTCTTCCAAAGGCCAAAGGAAAAAAGAAGGCAAAAGTATACTCGAGGCTGAATGTTGATAAGTCTGGCCACAAGTATGCTGAAATTGGCATACCACCGAATTAAGAAGGTGATGTCAATATGGAGGACTACACAGTAACAAAAGTCCAGCTTGGCAAGGTTACCAACGAAAGTGCAAAAGCCGATGCGCAAGTCACTTTGGATATCTTGGCAGGAAGGCTGGACAAAGTTGAGCAATCTCGTAATATGTACAAACAGAGGCGTGAGCATACCGCTAGGGAAGAGACCTGGCTCTGCCTCCAAGTAATGCACAAACCGACGCTGGTGGCATTGAAGACCCAAATTCCGTCAAGAAAAGCCGAGAAATTCGCCCAGCGCGTGGTGTTGTATGATCTTGTTGAAAAAGACTTATCAACACCTGGATCTCGAGCACTCATACCGATGAGAAAGAGTAATAAGCTCACTCACAGAGTTTGACCAAAGAAAAAAGAGTGTATTCTCCCGTGAGCCGCCAGAGACATAGAAAAATGCCTGTTGTCATGGTCAGAAATGAAACAGGTAAAGCTCAGCAAATTGGTGGAGGTTGGGGTAATTCCCGACAAAGAAAAGTTTGTAGAGGTAAGAGAATCACTGAAACACAGGATTCAAGTGGTTCAATCTCTCATTGAAGATCTTCACCAAGTACAGGAAGATGTCGACGGGCATCGCAACATTCTTGACAAAAGTATCAGAGAGTTGCCTGGTCAACTTCTTGAAGACAATCGTATCTTCCTACCGGGCCGCCAGAACTCGATCTTTCAAGGAAGCCACGCTAAATTTGATCGATACCAAACTTCTCGAAGCCACTAACATCATTTGTGATAAGGTTCACACCGACAACTGAAGACGATCTTGACAAAAAGTGTTCACCTATCTCACATGAGATTCCATCATTTATGAATTCACACCATTGTGGGATTACACCGCTGGTCCGTATTTATAGTTCGTGTGAGACTAGGAGGAATTTAGACTTAAGCCAATGCAAAGGCGTGTTGAACATTTCGATTGCATCCCTTTATGCATCTTGTAAATATTTAAGGACATTTTTTGAATGTCATTTGTAAAATTGTAATTACACCAAGTCCAAAGATGCTTAATATTTTCAAAACAAATTACACTTTGACTTTGGTCCAAAGTTAGGTGAGATTTGCTAAAATCATGCACCTAACTCTCCTGATTTTCTCAATCTCTTTCCTTCTTTTGCTCATCCCTCTTTCTATATAAGGTGAGGGATTTTCATTGTAATATTATCTTTTAGTCTTTTGCAACGAAGTGCTGCCCTTTTGTAAGCAAACTTGTGAAACTTTGCATTCATACTTTGTGAATGAGATTCAATCAATAAAGAAAAGGATTGCAAGCCAGACTTTGCGTTGGATTCAATACTTTTGTAAGTTGATTTGATTTGGTAGTGATTAGTTTGAGGAATCTGAAAGACTCTAAGTGGTTGATGTAAACTTTGTGTTACATCTATTATTTAGATTGCATTTGTTATTTTGTTTATCATTGGTTGAGTGATCTATAAGACTTTGTGCTTATAATCATTTATACTCTTGCATGTTCTCATTGGATAATCTATAAGACTTTGCGCTTATAATTATTCATTCTCTTGGATACTTTGTCGAAGGATCTACAAGACTTTGTGCTTGTAATCGTTCGTGCTATTGACACTCTTGTTGGATGATCTACAAGACTTTGTGCTTGTAATCGTTCATGCTGTTTGAAGAATTGTTGCGTCTAAGAAGACTTTGTGCTTCTAACGTAGCAAACGGTACGTTTATGTAGATCCAACATTGATAAAGCTACGGAACGACTTTGTGCCTTCGTGAGATTTCCCTTTTTATTTTCTTTTGTTTGTTGTTAATTACTTCTGGTATCTCTAAACCCGGCTTTGGCGAGATAGAGATAATTCTTGCTAGTTGTTAGTTTCTAGTTATCAAGGGTCGGAACTTCAATGCATTGAAGCATTGTAAGCATCTTCTACGAAAAAGAATTTTTGTGATTTACTATTGTTTCTCTTAGCAGTAAGAAGGGCGCCTCCCCTTTCCGAGAGGAGAGATTCATATCTCACATAGCTGTGGCTGAAGTCCAAGTTGTGTAATCTGTCAAAAGTTGATTACATAATTTTCACCCAACAGTTTTTTAGGGTGCCTCCCCTTTCCGAGAGGAGAGATTCATATCTCACATAGCTGTGGCTGAAGTCCAAGTTGTGTAATCTGTTGAAAGTTGATTACATAATTTTCACCCAACAATCACGACCTGCTACAACCTCTTCTTATCTCCTGTGGTGGCTGTGTTCAGGTGGAGGGTGGTGTTTTTTCTTCTTTGTGTTTGCAGTGGTGCCAAAGTGCTGCCCAATTTTTTAAGGGTGTTGTCGAAGCTTTCTTTTTGAATATGGGTTTGTTTTGTAGCAATTGGGGTGGGGTTTTAGGGAAAAATCTATTTTCTTTTCTCTTGTGGTCATTATGACTTCAATTGGAGGGGTCGTTTTGAAGAAAAATGTGTCTTATCATGAGGTTTTGAGTGGGAATAACCCACCTTCTTCCATACATATGAATGAATTCAATTTTTTGAACAAATTCTCAAGTGTAGAGAGCTACTCATTGAATGGAGGTCCTTGGATCTCAAAAATTAATGGATGCTTGTAAAGGATCCAAGAACGTCTAGTGTTGGTGATTCAACCGATCTTTGATGAAGAGGACATTAAATATATGATGAATTATGCATTAATCTATAATTCCATGGGGACTCGGGTCTCTCTTTCCTTTTTGGAGTCATGGGCTAGGAGCATTTGGAACCCCAAGGGTGAAATGGAAATTATGTCAGAAACTAATAACTAATTTTTGGTGGTTTTCAATTCCATGGTGGATCATAAAAAGGCATTTAAAGGTGGTTGTTATTTTTATAATCAAGTGGGCTTGTTCATAAAGCCATGACATGGTAGATTTAACCCTTCAGAGGAGTTTCCATCTTGTATCCCTATTTGGGTATGTCTTCCTTGGTTCCCAATAGAGTACTAGAGGAATTCTATTCTCCATTCAATTGCATTTCTACTTGGAAACATGGTGGTCCCTTCCCAACAAATGCTGAATAAAAAGGTAATTTTCTATGCTCACATTTGCATTGAAATCAATTTAAATAATCCTTTGCCAAATTATTTAGAAATTCATCTTCAATCTACTTCATGGATTCAACAATTGAACTATAAAGTACCCCCTTTTAGATGTCATATTTTTCATGAGTATGGTCACCTACAAAAAAGTGTCCTAGGGTTTGATCTTTGGAGCCTTATCTAAACCAACCTTCCTGACATCCCCCTAAGCTGGACAAAGAGAAAACCCCTATTTCTAGAGATGTTGCAGATAAGGATGGTTTTATTCCAGTCAACCCTCACAACTTATGCAGAGGGTAAAAATAACTCTTAAGGATAGATAGGAAGAGAGGATCTTCAACTGTTTTGACATTTTAGATGATTTGGGCCATCAAGAGGTGAATCTTGGTATGTTGAATCTAGATTCAAGAGTTTAAGAGGTGAAACATGCAATAGCCAGAGGTGTGGAGATTTAGGTTGGTTAGTAGGAGGGTATGATAGTTTCTCAAATGGATGTAGATTTTTCTTCTATGAACTGTTGTGAGTTGATAGTAATAAAGACTATTGAAAGGTTGGATGATCTAGTTTTGGTTGGGAGTGTACCTTCTTTGGGTAAGGTTTAGTTGGAGTTAGGGAAGGGAAGTAGATCTTCCCCCATACTTGGGCTTCAACAAAAGATTCTCAAGAAGGGGGCTCCTAAGAAATATCTCAAGGTGTGAAGAAAGAAGTATCTAAACAAAATTAAATTAATGGGTGAGACATTGGTGGAGTTAGAGTTGATTAAAACCATTGAATCCCACTTTTCAAACTCTCATAAATGATTATTCTTTGTTATAATGTAAGAGGCTTGAATAGTGGCCCTAGACAAAAAGTTGTTCATGATTTGGTGAGAGTCAATTTGCCAAATATTTTATTCATTCAGGAGACTAAGTTGTCTATGGAGGGTATGGGTAACTTGGCTCACAAAATTTGGTGGAGAAGTCAATGCCAGTGTATTAGTGCTCAAGGAATTAATGGGAGAGTTGCTTGCTTTTGGAATCTTATGAATATTTCTCCTTTGTGGTGGATCTCTAGTAGGTTTTCTATTTCCATGGTTTCTACTTGGAAACCAGTGATACTATCTTATTATCTAATGTTTACACCCCAACTAACATTTTTGGTAAGTTCCAACTTTGGTCTCATATTCAATATATTCGTTCTATAGTTCCTTTATACCCTTGGATTTTAGTTGGGGATTTTAATTCTATTATTAATTTGGAAGAAAAAAAGGGAGGTTTGAAAAGGTTGGAGCCTTCGTCTAATCTTTTCAAAGATAATGTATCATGCTTAAATATTATGGATATAAATCCTAGTAAATACTTAGAATAATAGGCTTAGATGTGGTTGAAACAAAGAATTGATAGGTTTTTGGTTTCCTAATTTTGGATAGGTAGCAATTGGGTGACCAATTCTAAGATATTAGATTGGAGAGGTTTGGATCATTGGCCAATTAAATTTTTAGCTTCACTGGAAAGAGCCCCCAAGAACCCTTCCTTCAAGTTTTAGCTTATGTGGTTGTGGGAACCCCAACTTCAAGATCTAATAGTTGATTGGTGGAGCCATAGTAAACTGGCATATGGTATATTATTTCATCAAGAAACTATAGTTTGTAAAGAAACATCTTAAGAAGTGGAACAAACAATATGTTGGTAATATCTTCTGTGCTAAGTCGAAGGCTCAAGCATGTCTAGATGTTGTTACCCATGAGATTAAAGACTTGAGCCTTTTGAAATAAATTCTAAAGGAGGAATCAATTACCTTGAAGGATCTGAAGGAATAGGAATTGTGATAGGAGATCTATTGGAAGCAAAATGCTTGGATAGAGTGGCTTTAGGAAGGTGATAGAAACACAACTTTATTCTTTAATTTTGTCAAGGATTGTAGGCATGGGAATTTGATTTATTCTCTTATATATTATAGGGGAGATCAACTAAGTTCCTTCATGAAGATTTCTAGAGAGGCTTCATAGTATTATGCAACTTTGTTCATGGAGAATTCTCCTTAAGAAATTGAAGAAGAAAACCACATTTTGGATTGTATCCCTCCCCTTGTGTCTTTGGAAATGAATGTGAGTCTTACGAGATCCATCTCCCTAGATGAATTTGAGGGAGTTGTTTTTTTAGATGAAGAAAGGGAAAGCACCAAATCATGATGGGTTTCCTATATAATTATTTCAATAATTCTAGGAAATTATAAAATTAGATCTTCTAGAGGGGGTTCTTGAATCCCAACAAAACAAACAAATGTGGAGAGCTATGAAATCTACGTTTGTTACTCCTATTCCCAAATATGAAGGGGATAATATGCTAAAAATTTTCAGACCTATTTTTTTGTGTAATGTGTTCTATAAGATTCTATCTAAGCTAATTGTGGAGATGCTCAAATTGTGGATCAATCGACTCATCTCTAAGGAACATGGAGGCTTTGTGGATGATAGGAAAATTTTAGATGGAGTGGTCATTGCTACTAATATCATACATTCCATTTTAGATTCAAATGAGAAAGCTATGTTTATTAATATTGACATGGAAAAAGATTATGTTAGGGTCAAATGGTCATTCCTTCAAAAAGTGCAACATGCTTTTGGTTTTACTGAAGATTAGGTTACTTGGGTGATGTTATGTGTTACCTCCACATCTTTTTTGGTGCTTGTCAATGGAGAATCCTCTTCCTTGTTTGGGGCCTCTAGAGGTCTTTGGAAAGGAGATCCTTTGTTGCCTTATTTGTTTATCCTTTTGGTTGAAGGTTTGGGGAGAGTCATTAAAATCCATTTTCTTTTGGCCTTATCCAAGGATGGACTTGGGGCAATGGGCGCTTGCCTCCACAAAATCATTTATAGTTTGTTGATGATACTAATCTGATGGATGCAGCTAAGATTTAGGAAGCTACTAACTTTTTTTGGTTGCTGGATATATCTTATGGTTTCAGGTCAATAGATTAATGAAAGAAAATCATCCATTTTATTTTTAATACTCTCTTGCTCATTCAATAGCAAATTGCTCATATTCTGATATTTCAGATTGGGCATCTTCCTATGATCTATCTTTGTGCTCCCATCTTTGTTGGAACCCCTCATAGGGGAACCTAGAAAATTATTCTAGATAAGTTTTAGGAACGTGTGAATCACTGCACTCACAAATGACTTTATTTTGCTGGGAGGGTTCTGTTGCTGAAATTTGTGATTTAGGTCCTTCCTAAATATAGGTGTATGCTTTAGGTGGTTCATCATAGCTTTATTAAGGATATGGATACTCTTGTAAGATATTTCTTATGGGATAGTAATTTGGATTCTTCAAAATGGATTTTGGTTGAGTGGGAGACTATCTGTAGACTGAAATACGATGGGGGCTTCAAACTAAGACAAGCTAGTCTTGTTGGTTAGGCTTTGGCTACCAAGCTTTATTGGAGGTGGTGCATTAATCAGGACTAGGTTTATGATAGGACTTTATCCACAAATTACTTTCTAGGGGTGGAAAGAGAAGAGGTTCCTCATGTTTGTTTGATGGGAAAAGGATCTGTCATTTGGGATACTCTAAAAAAGGGAGCCAATTTGATCAAGCAAGGCTTGTTCTAGATTTGTAATAGAGGTTTTGAAGATATTTTTGGCATGATTCTTGGGATGGTATACTTCCAATCATGACTATGTACCCTCATCTGTATGAACTTTGTTATTGTTTCATAGAGGCTGTCTGGCCTCGAGTTGTGGACTTCAAACACAACTAGAGCTTGGGGAATGTGGAAGTCTCTAGATGGAAGGATTCTATGGAGTGGCCAGTTGGTGGTTCTGAGGATCATGCTAAATCAAGAAGGATTTTAAATGATATATTTTGTAGTTCAATCAGGGAGAAAGATATATGGAGGGATGGAGGTCACATGGTGGAAAAATGTTTGGAATAAATTCTCCTAGCCTAAATGTAACTACTTTTTATGGATTCAAGTTTGGAATAGGTTCCTTACTTGGGATAACCTTTGAAAGTGTAGTTTTTAGGGCCCTTCTATATGTGTCATGCATAACAATAGTGAAGAAGATTCTTCTTTCCAATGTTCCTTCTCTAGGGATATTTGACATTTATGGTGGGGTATTTGGAGGTAACTTATGTTCACGCTTCTTCTCTAGTGGAATTTTGGAGATTTTTGGGAAGGCCTTTGACACAGGCTTCCTTTCTTCAAATTGTGTGGTATATAGGTCTCTCCTTTATTTTTGGTAGATTTTGCTTGAAAGGAATCAAAGGATTTTTGGGGAAAATGGATTATGGTTCAATAGCTGTGGCTGAGGATTGTTGGTATGGTTCAAAAGACTATGAATGCTAGGTGTGAAGTGTCTCTCCCCTTGGAGAAATGGGATGACAAAATTGTTCAAAGGTTGGGATTACAAGGCATTGAGTAGAGGTACTCCGATGTTAGGAGAAGTCACAATTCTTGAAAGAAAACCCAGAAGGATGGTTGATGGTCTCCTTCTCTATTTGGTATTTTAAAGATTAATATTGATGACTCTTCTAGGGGAAATATTGAGCATGCGGGGATTAGAGGAGTTGGAAGAGAAAATTTGGGTAATGAAATTTTATTATTCTCCATCTATAAGAGGTAGCAAAGTAACACCTTCATAGAAGGACTAGCTATTTTAAATTCTATAGAAAGATCCTATGCTCTGGGTTGGCGTAAGATTATTTTGTGGGTCAAATTATTAGATTTTAATTAATATGTTGAATAAGCAGATGTTGGAGGGAGTCAATTGGCATCTTGCCTTGATTGCTAAGCATATTCTTAAATTGAGTTTCATGTTATATTTTTTCTCCTTTATTTATATTCCACAAGAGTGGAACAAAGTGGTCAATTTTTTGGCTAAATGGGCTTTTGATAATGTTGGGGATTGATAGGTTGATGATTGGGAGCATTTATCCTAGGATTATTCCAAATATTTGGACAAATTTATTATTGTGGACATGGCCAAGTAATATTCTTTTGTTTGGGTTCTTGAGTGATTTTCCCTTTATAGGGTGGTGTGATTACTTTTTGGGATTCTAGTTCAATCTTTAGCATTGGATGTGCATCATGTGATGCTTTATATGTATTGCTTCTATTGATTCAATAATTTCTTACCCTCTTTTTAAAAAAAAATTAAATAAATATTTGACTAATTATTTCCCATAATTCGCCACCTTTCTTATTTCCCATAATTAATTAAATAATTTATTATTTACCCTTGTAATTAATTAAATTATCTTTAATTTATTATTTTTCCCCTTTCTTCTAAGGTTGATTAATTTAATTAACAAAAGCATAGCCCCCACTTAATAATTCTTATAATCTCAATTAATCAATTAACTCGTGATTAGTTAATTAATTAATCCCTCTCGTACCCTTCATTAGTATTTTATCCAGTTTAATATTCTTCTAAATCCTCAAAATTTTGATCTTGTGACAAGTGTGCTCCTCTTCAATTCTCACACATGGGTTACATCATCCTGTACCTCATCCTTTGACTTGAACCCTCATTGGATGCTCATGCATGTATGAGATTTTGTCACATGTATAACCACCCTACACTTTCCTCTTTCTCTCACATGCCACTCTCCTAGATTTCATCTCCTCTTACACATTCCACATCTTCTCCACTTATCAACCTCATTATCCTCCCCATGTGTGTTCTCACAAATGTGTTCTCACACCTATCCCTCTTCCCAATGCCACATGTCACTTCCCCAAGTCTCCCCTTGTCACAAGGCTAATCCTCCATCCTCTCCTTCAATCTTATCTCTCCATCTCACAATGCATTCTATACCTCCATTTTTACCACCAAAAATCTAAAAATCGAAGCCTTCACCACCATTGTTCAACAATCCACTTACAAGTAAATACATGCCGCTCATTTTCCTTTAAAAATACATAAAATATATTCTTATTATGCAGGCTTTATTTAAGATAAATCTAAATTACAATTGAAAATATCAAACAAGTATTTATGATCACATCAAGTGGAGAAGGGTGCACTCCATTTTCACTTAATTAGAGGAGAGAGCTTCATTTAAGGTAAAAGGTTTATTTTGTATGCTTATATTTTATGTTTTTTTCTCATATGAATTCCTTGTATTCAATCCTTCATAAAATATACATCAACCCTAGCATGAAAAATCACCTATCCTAAGCACCATGAAAAATCTCTGCACACATGCACACACACCTTGGTTAGCCTCCTTTTCAAATTCTAGCCTACCCCTAACTCAAAACCTATTTTCTAACAAAAAAATATTTCCCTAATTAAAAAACTGTTTCACCTCCTAAAACCCATTTTCCCTATCCAAAATATTTCTTTCCACAAAAACCTTACCTACCTATATTAAAAACCATTTTTACTAAACCTCTAATCATGTCCTCATTTCCTACATGTTTTTGCTACCCTAGGTGTAATTTCACCAAACCTTAGTATGCATATGCCACTAGTAAGTGCACCTACACCTTTATATATGTATGTGCTACCAATAGGTTCACCTATTACATAAAACTTCCTACCTACACCATGATTATGTGTTCAATGATAGTTTCCTTACTTGCACTAAAATATGCTTGTGCCACACATGCCTAATAGATGAGCTATTGAGAGCCCATCTAGGCCTTGTAAACCTACCTATACTTCAAGGGGTAATTCCTAACTCATATTTATCATTTCTCCTTCTAGTGATTGGGGCATCCCTTACAAAAAATGCTATATATTTTTTGAAATGATGTTACATAATATTATCTCAAAGAGAGGAAAAATGTGGACATCTAAAATGCATTCCCATAATTTTTCCATTATTACACCAAGTCTATCTTGAACATTTATTTATAACATTAATTATTTAAATATTATTTATTTAATTAATCTATTTGATCAATCCTCTAATGTTAATTAAATAAATCCCAATTATTTAATTAATAAATCTAACTTTTTATCCAACATTAATTAAATCAATTACTTTTATTTATTTAATTAGTTTAACCAACTTGACCTTTCTTTTAAAGTTATCACCTAATTGAATAATTACATTTATTTAGTTAAATCAAACATTCCCCTAATAATCTCCCATTAATTAAATAAATATGTAATATTTATTTAATTTCTCTAGAATTTTCCTCATTATTAGTTGAATAAAAAAAATCATTTATAGTCGAATAATAAATTATTTTCACATTCCTCCATCACTTTGTTGAAAATAAAAAAAGTCAATCTTGCATATGGTTCCTATAGAGTAAGAAAAGTGATCCTAGACCTAACTAGGATTATCTTCTTTTCACTTGACTCTACATTTGAACATAAACCAACTAGGGTTGATGATTAGCTTGCTACCATAAGAGAGAACCAATCTCCTAGGGTTTATGTCCTCTTTGAGTTGTGAGGATGATAAAGTTCACGTGTGTTTTAACAAGCTTATTTGACCGATAACCCTAGATCTGAAAATGTAATTTATTGCACAAACAAAAATGGAAAACCATAGAACAAATTCAAATATGAGAATGAGATACAAAGAAGAACCTGTAACTAAAATTTGAGGTTGAATTTCAAGGATAAGGGTGCTAGGCACTGTAGATGTAATGCCTCGCCACGCAACCCTAGGGGAAGTTGCAATTCACTAACCATATGCAACAATTTTTTTTTGTTTAAGAACAATAACATACAAGTTCACTATACTTTGCAAACATCCCCTAAGGCTACGAGGTTGAGATTACTATAAACCCGCAAAACAACATACATGAAATGAAACATAACATTTGATTACTTAAGGAAATGAGGGTGCATACTTTCCATACATGCTAAATACATCAAAAACTAAAAGATACAACATGATTTCCAATAATAATTATTCACAATATAATTACAACACCCATTCCCCGAATGAGGTAAATCAAATAAGCATGATGATATATTACAAATTCCACCTCGATACAAATGAGGGGTAATGAAATACAAGAATAGCTGGAATGAAAGAACTAGAAGAGTAATAGGAACCCGCGAGCTCCCCAACATGAGAGTCTCGTCCACAAGATCACGAACAAGCCAACGGTGTAAGGTGCACGTTCCACCCAACCAAGTGAAACCCAAAGGCTCACCCCCCGTGCTAGGAGATAGTAACAAGGATTTCTGGTCAAGACCAACTACCCCTAGAAAAAGGCTAAACATAACTGAACCGACTCAAATACCAACAACATCACTTAACACAGTACGAAAACTCACAAGACAATACATTGCTTCCAGGTTACATAGGACAAGTACACCATTGCACAAGACACAATAACTGACTAACTATTGACGTAGGAAGAGTGTCATACATAAATTGGAAGAGTGTCATAGCCATGAGTTACTAGCTCAACCTTCCTAGGCTACCGGACCCCCATCATGGGTTACCCTGGCTTGCCTCTACCGGTCTCTGGACCCTCATGCAAAACTATGCGTCTCATCTCATCTCGAGCCTTAATAACGCATACTTCATGAGAGAGGCATTCATTAACTTTATTAGTGTGAAGTTCCCCATTAATTCTTTTAGATTATCACTTGATTAAACCCTAGGTGAGTTACCCTGACACCACTTTGGGCGTCGGACCCCCACAAAGGGCCACTCTCCTACTGACAACACGGGGATACAAAACCCCCAATCTAAGGGTAGACAACATGCACAAACTGATGACCAATTTTTACCTTAACACATAAGGTCATACAACCCATTCGAAGTACTTGGGTATCCATGACATACCACATATCTCATTTATGATAACCGAGTGATAACACAACTACCACCACGTGCACTACCCAAAACAATCACAAGGTTGACTGACATATCGACAACCTTTACTTTTAAAATGACAACCTCAAAGGAAGACTTACAAAATCTGACTCAAATCCCAACAAGAATGAACGCCCTATGACGAAAGGAAGCTTACAAACAATATAAGGTAATCTACATTAGGATTTCGTAAATCCAATCAGTCATCGCATTAGTGCACTTAATCAAATTAAATAAACTAATATTCGGATTTCCTAAATCCAATCAATCACAATTTTTTTTCCCTTCCTTGCATTTATCTAATTAAAACTCTAAATTTCATTCCATGTCATTGCAATAAATCAAGTCGTTCCTTCATCCTTAGTTTCACGACCAATTCATAATCAAACAATTTATTAACTAACAACATTTGACTAAAATAAATCTTTCATTGATTCACAATTTTGCAACTATAATTATAATCAAAACACTTAAATAATAAAGTCATTCAACTAACACCTAAATCAATCTACTTACTCTAAATTTCCTATTAATTCCATATTCAATACCTTTAAATAAATCAAGGCATTTATCTTATTCAATAAAACCTATTTCACAATAAAATTCCTTATTCATTAAAATATATATAAATTCCATTTTAAAAAAAAACATCTATTTAATCAAATATTTCAATCCTCTTAATCAAGCAATTTAATTACACTTAGCAAATTAATTAAAAATCATAAATATAAAAATATACATATATATATATACTATGCATATATATTTATCTAAGTAAACATATATGCATAATATATATTACATATATTTATATATTTAAATTAATTATTATTTAATTATTATAATAATATTATATATATATAATATATTATATATTATACATATAATAAAATATATTATATTATATATATAATATATATATATTATTATATATTAATATTAATATAATATTAAGTAATAATTATAAAATAAACATAAAAAAAAAATGAAATCCAAAGTTCTGTTGGAAACCATGGAGCCCTAAAGGCTGCGGCCTGTGTGAACTTCACAAAGTCCATGGCTGTTTCGGTCGCTGCCTGTGTGAAGCTTCACACAGTCTGTGGCTTACGGCCGCGGCCTGTGTGTAGTTCACACAGCCCGTGGCCGCTAGGGCCACGGCCTGTGTGTTCCACACACAGTCCGTGGTCTTTCGGTTGCGGCCTGTGTGGGGTTCACACAATCTGTGGTCGCTAGGGTCGTGGCTTGTGTGGTGGCGGTGGGGTTTGACCTCCCACCCCATAGCAACAACAAAATTTTATATTTATTTTTATTTTTTTTATAAAAAAAAACCTTGCGTCTGTACATGGAGAAAATATAGGGTATTTTCTGGGTTTATCCAAAAATCCAATTTTTTCAAATATAACAAATATATTTGTATATATATTTGTGAATATATCCATGTATTGATATGCATGGGTATATTCACAAATATATATACCCAGATTTTAATTTCATACTCAAATTGTGAAAATAACTCAAATCTATTGCAAGAACAAAAAAAATATTTTCTAAACAACAAAGAGGGTTTAAAATCTAGTTCTAAAATATATTTTTCTTGATTTTCCTTCTATTTCTTGGTGTAAATTTCTTGTTTGGTTTTCCATTTCCAAAACTAACTACAAGTTTGCAAATTTGAGAGCATTTCTATGGATTTTCATTGAATCAAAACTATATTTTCAATCATTCAAAATGAGCAAGAAGAAGAAGAAGGAAATGATGGAACCTTGTGTTTTCTCCAAAATTTGCAAGCTTCAACAATGGAGAATTCCAAGCACTCCTTCACTCCACAAACTTAGCCACCTCCAAGCTCTCCACCAAAATCAAACCAAGAATTCTTCAAAGAATTCAAACCAAGTTTTGCTCTCCCAAAATTAAAAATTAAAAATTCCCCAATAAACATGAATTACCTTATGCAATTTCTTCTCCAAATTTGTCAAAGCCCTAAAATGGACTCACCCACCAAAACTTATTGCTAGAAATGGAGATATTTTTATTTTTTTAAATTCTTTTAAAACAATTCATATTTCAAATGTAATTTGCATAATAACATTTAAAGATAAAAATCTATTTACAGCCCCAAAGGCAATTAAATTTCTTTAACCAAATGAATTTAACAATTCACAAATAAAATTCTTTTCAACTTTTATTTCTAAAAGTAAAATATAAAGCATAATTCTAATTTTTTTATTTAATCCAAAAATCTAAAGATGCCAACCCAACCAAATTGGTTTAATTTATCACTATTAATTTAATTAGTCAATAAAATAAATCTAATTCAAAATTAGATTATTTTATTAATTAAATTAAATTAATTAATTAATCACTAATTTTCCAACATTTCAATAAGGAAAAACAATCATCATTTATAAGTTTCAAAAGCCATTTAATCACTTTTAACTTGCAATTTTAAATACAAAGCCAAGGAGGAAACTAACAACATAAAATAACTGAGCCCACTATAAACCCGATGACACACAATGACTAGGGTGATGGTTTGACACAGAAAACCTAGTTACTATCTCCCAATCGATACCGTTGGTCGATGGACATGCTCAAACCTATGAAACCAGGTGGAGTCGATGTCCTGTACCTGCATCCTGCACACAATACGAGTGTCGAAACATGCATATAATATATTAAAACACACCATGAAAAAGGGAATCGCGGAATCATAGGGCGCTCGCATGCGAGTGATGTGATCACTTCCCCTTCACCAATACAGTATAGCTAACTGAAACATCTAAAATCCATGATATAATCGAAAGTGTAAAGCATCGTTAATTCACATACATGCTAATCTAATCCATGACATGCAATAATAATAATGACCAAATAAAATACCATCACACCAAAACATAATGTTTACATCGCTTAACAATTAGCGGTCAAAAGTAACCAAGTTCCACAAACAAAGTGATAACAAAATAAACATGCATAGAGAAATATTGTTTGATCAAAAGAGCAAAATGGAGGGGTGTTACAGTAGAATGAGATGCTTCTTTTTTATATTTTAGAACTTTGAGATGTATGTTGTAGTCTGCTATATGTTTTTAGTGACTATCTTCTCCTGAAGCTCTCATATTTGATTTGCACACATGAAAAAAGGGGGAAAATTTGTGCTATACAGGGGCTTTCCTAAGTCAAACCTCATTTTGGTATTTCTACCTCCATGCACATCAAATTATGATGATCAAGAGGGCATACCATAGGTTGGGCAGAGGCCAAAACAATAATTGACCACAATGATAAATGATAAATGATAATGTTACCTTGATATGGAATCCTTGATGAAGTGATACCACACCACAAGTGTTTATTGAAATGCCTTGATTTTTTGATAGACATGCAAAAGGTTAGTTCACAAAATGTAATATATTGATGTAGCTAGCATGCAGAGGATAACTCAATATATCTTCACAAAATGGCATGATTGATCATAATAATTTTTTGCACATAATTGCTTCCTTTTCTTCCTAATGATTTGCAAGCATGATATTGATTGATTAAAGAATTGTAAAAATGTTGCTAATTCTACCCTTAAATTTCCTTGATTAATTTTATGATTTTCAATTTTCTCTCCAAAATTGCTAGCTTTTGTTAGAATTAAAATGATTAAAATGACTTGTACTTATATGCAATTCTTTAATTTCCTGAAAATCAAATAGTGATAGTCGACAAATGAAATTGGATTTCTAAATATTAAAATTTCAACACTAGTATATTTTAAATTTATCCAAAATAGGCTAGACAAGGGCATTGGGTGCCCTAGTCCAAACCCATCCTTTTCACGACATTAAAAATAAATATTAAATATTAAATTTTTATTTTCAATCCCATCTCTTAATTTCTAAAGATATTTATAAAACGGGTAAATTAAATTTATAATTAAATCCAAGTACATAAGGGGGAGCTAAACCTAGTGTTAAATTGTCAAGGGTGACAATTTTGGATGTTATATTTAGCCCCCACTTTAGTGAGAGTATGCACTTATTCTTATAATCACACTAAAGTAAGGGTAAGAAAAGAAGGATTCAATTATCCAAACATTGAAGAGATAGGATGACATCAAATATAGGAGATGTGCTAGCTGCCAAGCTCAAGTAACTGTGGAAAAACAATGTAAGAACAAGAGAACACACACATGAGGTGAAATGCAACATGAAAAACATGAAACATATATAACTACATAAAAACAAACATAATGAAGACACAAATCAAACATAAGACAATACATGTAGAAAATATGTGAAAGACGCAAGGAAAACATGATACCATACACAAAGTAAAGACACCAAAGAAATAAAGCAAACAAATGGAAAACATAAGACAAACAATAAAAATACAATAAAACAAAAACACAAGGTCAGTATTAAAAATATTCAATTCAGTAAGGTAAAGAGACCTTAGTCTTAAATGTTTCTCCAAACTACATTTGTCTCATTGAATATGATAGAGAAAATGATGCTATCATAAGGATTAGCAAGTTGCATTATACTAGATCACTCATGAAACACATGGCTCCATTGACAAGCAAGTTATGTTTTGCTAGGTGGTCATGTAAATAATTCTCAAATTCATGTAGAAATATCCATTATGCCAAATCCATGGACTATTTTTCCAATCACACTTTAGATAACACATAAAAGTTTAATGTTGTGGGGGATGACTCAATGCTTAACGCTATATAGGATGAATTGATAACCACAACTCAAGGGGCATTATAAACAACACCACCACCAAATAGGTATGCCAATAAGTCAAATATCAAAATAAGTCAATGAAATGGAGAGGGTGATATAGCCCCCCTTAAAATGTCAATATATATTTTATATTAGAATTTTAAGGAAAAGAAGGGGAAGAGGAAATCCTTGAAAATAATACAAACCTCCCAAAAATATTTATCCTTTCCCCCCCAAGTGTAAAGGAAAAGACAACCATGAAAGATACTATTGTGTTGCTACCAAAGAAGGAATATGGTTGCACACAAGATTGTACCACCACAAATGGAAATGAACAAACATATGCAGCTACAAATTCCACATAGTGAGGAGCAATAATATAGAAGAGAGTTCATTATTTAGAATGATTAGGTGCATCAACACATGGAAGAGAACCACAATCAATATTTTTTAGTATTTTATTATTCAAGGCTTGATTTTAATTGGTGGAATGACCATGCATTCAATGATATGCATAAAAAGAGTTATTTTCATAAAATTTATTACATGTTGGGGGAGGAAGGGTAATCAGTGGGATTTGATAACCTCAAAAAAATATGTCCTTGCTTCATTAAAGGATAAGGAGTAGAAGACAATCCTTTCTCTTGTGAAGAAAATTTAGCTCGATTACCATTGGATGTTATAAATATAGTAGATGATGGAGTATGAGATGAAGATGGATAAGAAGGTTGGAAACCTAAACCCATTTTATAAAGGTACAATGTAGACTTCACATGATCCTTAATTCCTTATTTCATGTTTTCATTATATCCAATTTTAGGTAGATTTTAATATCCAAGCCTATAAATTTTTTCCAACTTAGATGGAGAAGTATTATTTAAATCCCTATGAGAAGAATTGATTCTTTTTCAAGAATTAAAATCCTTTTTAAGTGTTGAAATATTAAGGTTTGACATCACTAATACATGAGGGAAAAAATATAAAGAGCTCCCATCACCATCATGGGATGATGTTTTTGAATTTTTTGTTGTAAAAGAAGATTGAGAAAATGAAACACAAGACTCCTTAGGTTGAGATTGTAAGATTTTGTACTCTCCCATAAAGGAGGGTATAAAATATAATGAACCCCAATCATCACCAAAGAATGTATTTTAACATGAAGCATTACATTGATCATCATTTATATTTGATGCTAATACATTTGACTCTTTGGTATTTTATGATGAGATTTTAGACTCCCCAATGAAACAATATGTGTAAAATCTAATGACCCCCAATCATCACCTAATATTTTTTTCACAATATCATTATCATTGGAAGGTAATGGTTCCATTTTTGAAGATGGAATCAAAGTATTAAGAGAGTTGGAAGTGTTATGTTTATATTTTATTCATAAACTATAACTTTTTTGTATACACTTTAATCATATATATCTTGTTATTATATTCATACTTCATCTCATGGTGAAGAGTATATAAGACTCCCTTCATGGCATGAATCCATAGTCTATCAAGAAGAAGAATGTATGAGAGAGAATTAAACATTACATGGATAAGAGTAGGTAAAACCAAAAGTCCTACCTTAATAGGTAATGTTGTTGTTCCTAATGGTTTCCTACCAACATTTTAAAATCCACTAATACAAATATTATTTGGTTGTATGAGATTATTATCCACACCAAGCTTATCTAGGATATTATTGATACAAACGTTAAGAATTGATACATTGTCAATAAGGGTACATTTAGCCCCAATTTTATTGATGAACACAAATATCATTAGAGCCTCATGTTGGTTTTGAACCTCAAGCAAAGATAAATCATATTGTGGAAATGTAATATCCAACTTTGTTTCTTGCATACAATCAAACAAGGTTACTACATATTTCAATTTGATATAGGGTGAGATATCAATATTTTGCAAAGCCTCTTGGAGAATCTCGTGGTATGTAGGTGATGTTTGAATCAAGTCCCAAAGGGAGATCTTGGTTGGAGTATTATGAAGTTTCTCAACAAGTCATAATATTTACCACTATGTTGAGGAAGGATAGGTGGGGGTGGAAGATAAGATTTGGGAAATGAAATGGACGTTGGCATTTGTTTTAGCTGCTTATTATTTTTAGTGTTATATGTGTGAGAAATTGCATGATAATTTGGTTGTTGCAATACATCTTGGTGCACATGATTAATTTGAGTAAGTTGTTTTACAAAGTCTAGGATATGGCCATGAGATTTTGGGGGTTCTATAATGAAATGAGGTTTAGAGGGAGGTCCAATAATGAGAGGAGGTTTAATAATCACTTGTGGATTTAGAATTTCAACTGATTTAAATATTTTTTTATGATCTTCTATCAATAGGGAATCTAATGTCAATTTTAAATCTTCATCCATGCAAGCCACCCTACTATCATTGATTATATCCTTTTACACCAAGATATCATCCCAAGTAGGAGAGGTATTGGGAGAGCGATAAAAATGATTCTCATGATTATCGATGATTGGATCCTCTTGCACCAAAATACCCTCACAAGTAGGAGAGATGTTGGGAGAGGGACAAACATGAGTATCATGATTACTTGAAGAATGAAGCTTAGGTAAAGTGATGTTAATAAATGTACATTAGTTATTTTATTTTTTTGCACCATGGTGTTATCATAGGTAGAAAAACTATTGGTCATATGAAAGACAATGCATGTCCCTTTTGACGACATGGAATAGGGTTCAGGGTAGCGCCCTGATTTTTTTAGACAAGCCATATTTTTCTATATCGAAACTAGACTTTTGAAAAGAAAAAATGTTGTTATTGTCCTTTTTTAGGGGTAATGCACTAAATTAAGTAAATTAGGGCCAACTAGAAATGGACAACAAAATCTATAAGTTTCAGGGTCCATTGTTAGAAACAAGAACTAGATCTTAACAAAGACCATAGACAGGGTTTAACATAGGAAATTTGATGCCAAATTGAATAAATAATGGCTCTGGGTGCCCTAGACTAGAGGCAAGATTTTAATAATTTTATAATATGGAAACCAACTATAGTGTTTGAGGGTCTGATGTTGCACAGGTTCAAGTTTAGATGCAAACAAATTTCAGGAAATGTGTAAAAGCCTAATTTTTCTTTGTAAAACACACATGCATAAAATTTATATTTTTAAAAAATGTAATATGTTCAAATGATGATTTTTAGAATTTAAAATTTTGTAATTATTTGAATTTATCTCAAAAAATGTAGAAAATCAAGACTCTTTTATCTTTTGAAATAAAAGCCTTATGCAATTTTTACTTTTTCAATATTTTTTACTAAAATATGTATGAAATTTTGACAAATGAAAGCAACCTAGGATTACACTCAGATTTCAAAATGAAAATAAATTAGAACTAATCCATAAATAAGAATAAATAGATATGAAATTATGCAATTTAATTCAAAATATTTGTAATTTTTCCTTTAATGTATACTGATCAAATAATGTTAATGCATAGTTGAAAATGAACAATTTCAAATAAAAAGCAAGATCTTCAAATAACCTAGGTTTTGAATCAATTTTTAGAATTTATGCTATAAAAATAAAAAATTACAAGTGTGAGATATGTCGGGTTCACCAAAATGTAGATTAAAAAAGTGATCCTAGACCCAAATAGGATTAGCTTCTTTTCAATTGACTCCACATTTGAACATAAACCAACTAGGGTTGATGATTAGCTTCCTGCCACAAGGGAGAGCCAATCTCCTAGGGTTTATGTCCTTTTTGAGTTGTGAGGATGATAAATATGATGTATGTTTTAACAATCCTATTTTAACATATAACCTTAGATCTAAAAATGTAATTTATCACACAAACAAAAACATACAACCACAAAATAACTTCATATTTGAGGTTGAATTGTAAGGATAGTGTTGCTAGGTTCCCTAGACTGAGATGCCTCTTTTTCGGATTTGAAAACTCTAAGATGTATGTTGTAGTCTACTCTATGTTTTATGTGACTATCTTTTGCTAAAGCTCTAAGATCTGACCTACACACATGAAAAGAGGGGGAAAGGTTGTTCTATATAGGGGATTGCATAAGTCAAACTTCATTTTTCATTTCTACCTCCATGTACAATAAATGATGATGATCAAGAGGGCATATCCTAGGTTGAGCAAAGGCCAAAAAAATAATTGATTGAAATTATAAATGATAAATGGCAATGTTACCTTGATGTAGAATATTTGATGAAGTGATGCCACACCACAAGTTTCCACAAGTGTTGATTGATGGATGCATTTATTTCTTGATATACCTACAAAAGGTTAGTTCACAAAACATAATATATTGATGTAGCTAGCATGCAGAGGATAACTCAATACATCTTCACAAAATGACATGATTGATCATAATGGATTCTTGCACATAATTGCTTTCTTCTAACTAATGATTTGCAAGCATGATCTTGATTGATGAAAGTATTATAATAATGCTACTAATTCGTCCTTGAATTGCCTTGACTAATTTTAGGATCTTCAATTTCCTCTCCAAAATTTTGAGCTCTTGTTAGAATTAAAATGATAAAAATGACTTGTATTTATATGCAATTATTTAATTTCCCAAAAATAAAATACCAATAGCCAACAAATGAAATTGGATTTTTATATATTAAAATTCTAACACCAACATATTTTAAATTTAGCCAAAATAGACTGGACAAGGGTGTTGGGCGCCCTAGTCTAGACCCATCCTTTTTGGGGCCTTAAACATCAATACTAAATATTAAATGTTTATTTTCAATCCCATCTCTCAAATTTTGAAGATATTTATAAAATAAGAATTAAATGCATAATTAGGTTTGAGTACATAAGGGGGAGCTAAACCTAGTGTGAAATTGCCAAGGGTTACATTTTTTGACGCTACAACTCCAAATGTAGAAGGCTTAAAAATAACCCTTTCTTTTAATCCTTACACTTTAGAGAAATTGAGAAAATATCCATCATTTATCTCTTCCCGATCTTTTCCCTAGTTATGTAAACCAATAAAAATATTACACTAGAAGGATTCTTATTGATGTTTGTTGGTTATGGTCAACTTAGATAAAATTCACAACAAATATTAGCTCTCTTGAAAGAGAATCAAATCTTGAAACATAATTTGATCATCCAAATGATTTGGATGTCAAGTCTTCATATACGAGAGACCTTAGAAATTTATTGTAGATATTATTTAACAAGGGTCCTTTAGGGTTTTGGAGTCAAAAGATAGGGTTATCTAAGCAAATAAGGACCAAATTAGAATACTAAAACCCTTAAGATATTTTGATATTTAATTTGTATTAAGTAGAAAGTTCATATCGTCTAATTTAGATTAGATAAATAAATATAAAAAGAAAGTGGAGAAGAAAAGAGTTAAAAATTATATTTAAGAAAATTACATAAATTTACACATGAATTTGCAATCAAACATCATGAAACCAATCTATATTTCACCGGACATGGTCACAACTACATATAGATGATGCAGTCTTCAACAAAAAGTTTTAAATTATGAAAGATACTATGAAATCTTAGGATCCTCAATGTCTTATGTTTCAATATTTATTTGTATTTCCTCAAATATCATATCAAATTGTTTATTTCTTCCTAAATAATGGGTTGATTTGAAAAAATAGGGTCACTTTATTTCACCTTCTCTTCTATCATTGCTTAGAAAGAGATGTTTTGACCTTCATCTAATTGGAGAGATTTTGGGGTGAATTCTTCTTTCATAGCAATATTAGTTCTTTTACTGGTCACTTCTTCTTGGGATTCTTTTCTTTTTTCCTATGGTTGGGATATCCTCATAGTATTGGAGAGTGGAGGTGGGGACAAAATTTGTATAATTCTTGCTAGAGAATGAACATGCATTACCAACATATGTTTCTCTTACATTTTTGGAAGGGATGTCCCTTGTGTTGATATTATAAGAATGAATTTCATTGAAGGAGCCAAAAATGATGGTATAAATATGATCATTACCATTGGGGTTACAAGAAAAGAACTAGATATGATTATTATCTATGAAGTTCCTTATAATATGAAACCAATTTATCCTATTCTTATTTTTTCAAGGGCACACTTTTTTCTTATCCCATTTTCTATTTTGAGTAATATATTTATTATAAATAGGTGTTACTCCTTTTGACCTCAATAGTTTGATACAATGGTCTAACCAATGACCATTATTGTCTAGGATGCTTTTAGTGAAGGTATAAATGTTTAACTCATCCAACTCAGACCATTATGGTTCTAGGATGGGGGTATCATGAACTTTCTACATATCATAGGCTTTATGTAGTACCAATTCATCATCTTGAAATTTATCTAGCATCATATAGGTATTTAATATCTTCATTTGAGTGGTGGTCAATTTATAGTAGCTTATCTTTTGTACTTTCTTATTATTACTGTACTTTACCCAATAGTCCTCTAGGTGAGGAACATGCTTCAAGTTGGCAGATACCCACTTCTCTATTCTGCCAAAGGAATCAAAATTTTGTCTATCTTCATATAATTATATATTATACAATTGTAATTAAGTTTCTAAAGTTTTAATATAGGGTAAGAAAATCCATGCATAATTTCCATGAACATTAGGGAATTAGACCCAAAATCCATCCTTTTATTCAAGAAGCGAATGTAATTTTGTTAATTGTTTTGATGCCTCCAATAAGATGATCTTGTTGATAGTATACTTAGGCAATTTGTGAGGGACATTAGCAAATAATTCAAGTATAATATAAAATAATTTTGGAAACTAGATGAACCATCTCCGATGCTTGCCTACTTCAAATTTTGTAGCATTTGATAACCTTTGGGTCATATCCCCTTTTATTAATCTAAACAACCACATTAAAAACATGTAATTTACCCTTTAATGATGAACAATTTATTGATTTTACTAAAAATGGGATAGTGGTCATATACCAAGATTTTCCTAGCCTCAAACCCATTACTCCTTTCCTTTCCAAAACTAAGAAAGTGAATTTACCCTCCAATGAGTAAACTAGGTATGAAGTCACATAAAAGCTTCTTTTTCTCCTAATATTAGTCAGCTGGGAGTGTAAAATATCACTAATAATCTCTACATTGTGCAATATGATATTTACATTCAAAATTATTATCACATATATCCAAATCTATGACTCAAATGTTATCACAATAAAAAATCCCATCACTCTACTTAGGAAGGTAATAATATCTCTAATTTCCTATTGGAAGTCACTTTTGCATAGGATCTTTGGGTATTTTGATGATGGAAACATTTAGGTGTTCCATCCACATACAATTTATGTGCTTCCAATATGGGCCTTGATATCATCCTCAAGTTTTTTTAGTATTCTCCATATCTATAATTCCCAATTATTTATGAAATAGAATGTTGAAGGTGACTCAAATGACATTAGTAGTTAGATCAACAAGGACCCTCTTGTCCTTAATTACCATTATTCATGTTAGATCATAATTTTGGGTGCATTCCATTACTATCTTTGGAAATTTGAGAAAATTTGGTAAACCATTTATCTTATCTAATCCATTTTTTATTATCTTGTAATCCCTACAAGTTGCATCCACATTGGTTATCCTCTGGTTGAATTCTATTAAACTAATATGAACTAATTTTGTATCTATTATGTTTCCATATATTGTAGTTATTTAGGATTCCATTTGTACACCTTTAAATTTATACTTAATTGCTTTAGCTTGGGACATCATTAATTCCTACAATCACATGTTAAAATTAAATCAATCACTAATTTTTGGAATTAGAGATTTTGACCTAGGAAAATAGGGTTTTTGAATTTTATATCAAAATTACTTGTGGATTTTTTCATGATATTACATTGGGTATTACATTTATGATGATATTCTAGGGGATTCCTACCTTCTCAAAATATTCCTACACGATTGAATTTCACTATGTGATTATATGGTGAATTAGCACTTTTGGTTAGGTTTTATCATTATAGTTCTTTTTACTATTTCCTTCATTTGTCTCATTACAAAGAACAAGAAATGAAGAAATAGTATTTTGGGTAATTACCCATTGTTTAAAGCCTTTGATCATAACCTCCTTTCCTTAAATGGTTATTAGTATAATCATATGGTGCTCATTCTTCTTTCATTTAGAAAATTTGATAATGGCCTTAATTTCTATTAGGATGAGTTTATACTCTCAATTAAGTGATGTATTTAATATCCAAGGTTGTAGATAGGTAATCAATGTCCTTGCAAGATTCATATGCACAACATGATGTTATGCCTTTTTTTTTTAAATATCCTATATGCAATTGAGACAAAAAGATGTCTTTTCTTCATATCTCTTCATGTCCATATGATATTTTCTTTCTTGGATTTAAAATTATTTGGTTAGATGTAAGTTCTCCATATATGCGGGATTTTAAAACTCGACCTTATTTATGGGAAAATGCATATGGTTATTAGACATACGAAAATATGCAAAGCCAATATCTTAATATTATTTGTGATAGATCCATATACAATTGGATTTACAATTTACATAATATTGAATCCAATCAAATATATTATATCCAAAATATTTGATTGTAAATATCAATATTTTCATAATTTTTTAAATTCATTTTTTTCACTTTGTACCTTTATGGGGAATTTATCATCATATGGATTTTATGGAAATTCCAACTACATGTGGAAAAATTCTATTAACAATTTTTTAATAGAAATATCTGGTTGACCATTGGATTTTTGTAAACTTGATTAATTAGGTATTTTAATTCATTTTCTCCTTGTTTGGGTAATTACTATTATGAATAGGCTTATATCTTGTGGAGATTCCATTCACATGTGGATAAAAATGAAGCCCAATATCTATATGAAATTATCAATTTGGAGGTCATATTTATGATAGTTGGTGTTTTCCAATTGGATTGAGCAACCAAATTATTGGTCATACCAAAATAAACTATATTGAGTACATAAACTGGTCAAAAAGGTTTTTTTTTGTGTGAATTTTATTCCCTTCTTATCATATGTTTACTTAATTTAGTTCAATCAAAGGTGTAACTAGCTATAGAATATGAATATTTTCATGTATTTTTTTCTATTGTATTATTTTATATTTGGTATACACTATATGTAACCCTATTAAACCTCTTACTCATGCTTTATAAATAATATATGTAATATATTTGGTCATAACAATCAAATTAACCAAGATCCCAATGCTAGATAATCTATAAGGGTATTGATTTCCTTGTCATAGCATTAAATATGAAAGATATTAAAACTTGTAATCTTGAATGGTTCTTTGTAACCTTTCTACTAAATTAATTTTTACATAAATACCAAGGATTTTAAAGAATAAAAATATCCTCTCCCTCACATGGAAATCCAACATCGCCCCATTCCACGATGTTAAGAGACTAGACATTATTTATTGTCTACATATTTAAATTATAATTAAAAGACTTAGGACTTGTAAGGTGATTGAAATACTTGGTCTAAAAATTATCCAACTTGAAATTTACATTTCAACACATAATAGGAAACTGAAAACTAAATCAATCTCCAGAAGAGTCAAGAACCATGGCCTCTCTACATCAATTAAATTTATTTGTGCTCATTGGCTTAGTGAGTGAATCTAAAACATTAACAAAAGTATCACCCTTATGTATCTTGAATTTCTACCCTTCACCATCCATGGAATAATTGAAAATAAACAACAATATGCTTTATATGAGCATGATACATTAGGTTCTCTACCAAATAAATATCACTCTAACCATAAAATCTAATCCTAACATGTTTTCACTCAAAGAAAATATTTGAACAAAATTTCTATAACCACATTGTCTCTTTATAGATATGTTTCATAGCCATGTACTATGTTTCTAAGTGGAATATGCAACTATAGGTTATTTCTTACTTGTCAAATTGAAAAATTCCCTAAATAAAGAGAACACATAATCACTAGTTGGCTTCCCATTGTCCAAATCATTAGTACAATTAAGTCAACAAAGCCCGACATATCAAGAATCTTAACCACATTGTTAGTCCCATGATAAATATTATAATAATTATAATTCTTGCACAAATATTTAAAAACTATTTTAACATAAATTAAATGTTCTCTACCATATTTAGTCATAAAATTGCTAAGAACTTCCACTTCTTGGGCAATGCCTAGTATTATACATACTATAACATACATTATGATTCTTAAGGAATTAACATAAGGAAAATTTTAAATATCTTCCAAATCACTATTGAATTAAGGAAATGATTCAACAATAACTTAGTACTGATAGGAAAAATAATATTAACTAGCTTACATTCATGCATTATGAACCTTTGTAAATAGTTTGAATGCACTTACTTTGATTGAGCCAAAGCTCGCTACCAAATTGATCCTTGCTAATTTTCATACCATGGATATACTTTGTAGCCCCTAAATATTTCATGTCAAAGGTATTGGATAATTTATTTTTGAGATCCTTTGATCATTTCCTTACTATTTTGAATGAATAATATTCCATCGTTATACAAGATAATGATTATAAATTGATCATTACTTAATTAAAATAGACAAAATAGTCCAATTCACTTTTAAAAAATGAAGGTATAATGTAAAAGAATTAAATAATAATACCACATCCACAATGAATACTTTATACCATACAATAATTTTCTCAACTTGTAAACCAACTCCTCCTTCCCTTTTACCAAAATTTGTTATGTCATTTTGTTGTGCATATTTTGCACACACGCCTCGTTGAAGGCAGGGACCCCCTTTCTTTTGCTCCAGTCGGCTTGCTTTTGCTCCCAATGGGTCATTTTCACCATTTCCTCATTTTGCGTGCCCCTATCCTCAAGTCCAAATTGGTCACATGCCTTAAAATGATCAAATTCCTTTTGACCAAATTCACCTACCTGAATTTCACTAAGACTTTTTCCTTTGCAGAAGTTTTGGTGTGGGTTTCCGTCTGCGGGTAGCCTTATGCAGGTTTTCGCTTGCTTTTCACCATTCATTTGCAGCCAAGCTTTAGCTTCCACACGCATGGTGGATTCTGCATCTGCCTTCACCCCTGCATCCATCGGGCACAACGGACCCTCAGCTGTGGGTTGCCTCATGTGGGTTTCTGCTTCCATTTCACAGCTAAGTAGCAGCTAACCCTTAACTTTCCCCTGTATTGCAAACTCTGCAACTGTTGCCCCCCTTCTGTCTGTCGGTAGTTCACCTTCCACCTTTCCTTTTCCTTTCATCTTCCTTCTATCCGCCTTCCATCCTCCTTCTGTTGTTAGTCCTTCTACCACTTGTGGGTCCACCCTTGCGGAAGGCAATCCGCCATCCCCCGTTCGCCAGTCGTCTGCCTCTCGCCTTCCATCTATCAACTATCCATTGTCCGTCGTTTGTCATTTGTCTTCCATTCATTGTTCATCCACCATCTGCCTTCCATTCGCCAGCTGTCCACCTTCCGCCTTTCGTTTGCCTTCCGTCAGTCATCCTTTCATGCTTGCAAGTCTTCCCTTGTGGAAGGTTGTCTGTTGTCCGTCGTCTGCCTTTCGCCTTCCATCTGCCTTCTATCGGCTGTCCTTCCACCGCTTGCAGGTCCACCCCTACAAAAGGTTGTTCGTCATCTGCCAACTATCCACCTCCTGCCTTCCATCTGTCAACTATCCGCTGTCCACTGGCCACCTTCTATCCACCGGTCATCTACCTTCTGCCTTTCATCTGCCTTTTGTCTATTGTCCTTCTATGCATGTGGGTTCACCCCTGCGGAAGGTTGTCCACCATTCACCGTCTGCCTTTCGTCAGTCATCCTTTCACTGCTTGCGGGTCCACCCCTATGAAAGGTTGTCCACTGTCCACCATTCGCCGGTCGTCCGCCTCTTGCCTTCCATCTGTCAGTTGTTCACTATTTGTCATTTTCCTTCTGTCCGCTGGCTGTCCGCCTTCCTCCTTCTACCTGCCTTCCGTTTGTCATCCTTCTACCCTATGGCACCCACACCTTTGAACCTGTATTTATGTTTATGGCCCAAATGAGCTCCAAATATGAATATTATGATCTTTTAATGATGCATGGATGAATCTAACAAGGAGTTTGTAAGATTTGATTAACATTTTCCTTGATTTGCGTATGAAAGCACTTACTACACTTCATGTATGTAGGATTCATGGAACCTATCACAGGTCCATCAGGAGGCCCATTGAGAAAGCTAAACAAGGAAAGCACACTGCTTCAGTCATCATTCGTTTTATGCTTGCCTCTCCTCCTTGCACCCATCAATAGAATTGGCACTAAAAGAAGGAATAACTAACATATGAATGCATGCCAAAGAAGTCAGTGCCAAAGAATTAAAGAGCTGTCCACCAAGATTGGGAACAACATGTTTGCTTTTCAATGAAACAAATCTGCAAACAAGACCCACTTGATTGACTGAAAGGATACTGCAAACACATCAAATAGAGGGTAGCCTTTGACAGTTTCAGCTACAACAAAAGGGCAATCAGCTAGAAGATAAAATTGCTACAGTGACTGGCCACTAAAAGACAAAAGCTATATTTTAAATTGTTGAATATTGTGGGGTAGGTGAAACCCTAATGTAAAGAAAATCTAAACCACACAATGCAAATTAATCCTAGCCATTCATTTGGGCTTTGGAAAACTATAAATAGGGGTCTCCCCTTCATTTGTAAAGGGTTGGAGAGCTAGTGTAAAGGCATTCTACAGCAATAGAGAGCTACATTGCGTGATTTATGGATGTTTCTCTTGTGTTTCTTCATTATGCATGCATGGTCCTACTTCCCTATTAGTTTAGTTGTTAGTTTCTTGAATGGAAGTGATGATGGTGTTTGTTGTTACTGTATTTGATGAATTTCTAGCTCATGCTTTTTGTGGTTTGTTGATGATGAATCACTTTATAAAGCTAGTTTGAGCTTCCTTACTTTATTGCTGAAACTTAGTTCAATTGCATATTCATGATGTGTGTATGCAATCTAAAATTATGTAGTCCTCAGAAGATTGCATTGGTCTTGTGTAAGTATAGGTTCCTCTTGGCCAAGCAAAACCCATTTTAGGGAATTTTTCTATTGTAGCAGCCTCCATGATCATTGTTCATTCATAGCTTTAGGTCGAGGAACTTCCTCTCTTGCCTTTTTTTTTTCTTTCTAATAAGTGGCCTATATGCTAAGGTTCATTGCACATTGTAAAGCCAAATTTAAAGCTGAAATAGGAGTTCTAGACTGTTGTTTGAACCTGCAGCAACTGAGCAACAATTTCTACATCCTAAGAACTCCATTTGCAAACCCAACTTCCCACACTTTGTAACTCATTCGTAAGATCACCTTGTGATTCCAACAAATCACATGAAACAATTGAGATATTCCAAGCTTGTCAAGACCTGACACCCGAGAGACCTTGGGGTAATTTTCAACAACTTGTTGTTGGAGATTTCCTTTCAAGAGAGGTGATGAACTTATGCATTGCCTGTGTTGAGAAGTGCATAAAAAACACATCAACATGCTTTATAAAAAAATATTCCCCAAGATATCTATGAAAGAAACTAGTTTTAACATTCATTTACTCTACTTCTATATCATAAGTAGAAACAATAGAAATTAGGAATTGAATAGAAGCTATTTTTTAACAAGAGAGAAAATTTCACCGAAGTCAACTCTCTCTTCCTACTAGTACCCTTTTTCCACAAGTCTTTCCTTGTACCTTTCCTACTATCCACCTGCTTTGAATTTCTTCTTAAAACCCCACTTGTAACTAATGTGTTTCCTTCCCTTGCACATCTCAACTAGATACCAAGTATCACATTTCTCTAAGGCTATTATCTCATCCTATATGGAATCCATCGAAGACTCGTGCTACTTCAAAGAAAGAGATTCCTTCATAGATCTAGGTTAATCATTAATACAAAATAAAAAAATACAATTTTTTTTTTGAGTGGGCTATACCTATGAACTAGTTTTTGTTACCTTGTGAAATTTCACAAGGGTGTAGTAAGAGGTTCTTCCTATACTTCCTTTGAACTCTTTAAATTTAAAACTTCTTCCTCTACATCCTCCTATCCAGCTTATTTTTCTTACACTTGTGCATCTTCTTGATTTTCAAATTTTGTTTAAAAATGAATGGTTTTATTTTTTCTTTATTTTGGTTGTACCTAATTAGACTTAATTCTAAGTTACCTTAAAATTGCATCTCTAGAATGTACCATTTTCAAGGTTAGAGGATTCTTAAGGTTCTAACCCTTAAAATTATTAATATAACTAAAACAAATACATTTGTTAGATTTGAAATCCATCTCAAAACATCTTTTGTATTCATACGAGCAAAAGCCTCATATCCAAATACTCTACTATGAAAAATAAATGGGTTCTTACATGTCCATTCTTTTTATGGTGTTTTATCAACAAAATATAAATAAGGTGATCTATTAATCAAATAACAAGCAATAATTATAGCTTTAACTCATAAATAGTAAACATAATTCTAGATTTTTGCATGTATGCCATGTTGATTCTTTCTATAGTATCATTTAATTTTGGTATTGTAGCGTAGAAAATTATACTCTTGAAGAAAGAAGCAATTTTACGCTTAATTTGGACCTATTTTGGCACCCTTGCATTAATTACTCTTTAAAATCACCATTTATAGGCCGCTAAGACCCATTATTTTGGAATTTGAGGCTTATTTCACTCAAAAATCATATAAATCTTGACAAATATCACTTAATTCATTTAAATCATGAAAACCCACCTGAAAAACCTTAAGTGGGACCCATTCGCCACCTTGGGTGAATGAGTCCCTTTTGGGGAATTTTTCAAGTTTGAGTGAGAAATTCACCAACTTAATTCAAATTTCTAGTGGATATCATCCTTTGAGGTGTAAATAATGATTAATTAGGTGTTAACGCCTATAAATATAAGTTTTTAGGTCATTTTTCATCATATCTAGCAATTTTTAATAAACAAATTCAAGAGTCAAGTATTGAGAAGCTTTCACAAGAACATTCACAAGTCTATTTACAACAAAGTTGAAGCTTTGGGGTAGCATTCAAGGATTTTTTTGGAGGTATTCAAGCTCATTTTTATTCTAGATCAAGCATTGTCAAGGGTTGATCATGGATGCCTATGGAGAATCATGAAGAATTCTAGGTTGGGGAGATGCAACTAGCCATCAAGCCAAGCCTAAGGACTTGTTTTCTAAGTGATTCCATCCTCCATTATCTCTTTATCTTTAGCCTAAGGAAGGTTTGTATACCATTAAGATTCCTTTAAGGTGATTTATGATCTCTTAGATTGAGTCTTACATTATTCAAGTTTCATTCATTTATCTTGTTCTTACATATTAGAATAGGGTTACATCTTGCTTCAACTTTCCTCGTCTTAGACACACTTAGGGCTAGGGTTTTTCTGCATATTTCATTATCTCTTTCAAGGTTTAAATACCAAACTAGGGGTTTGAGTGAGGAAAACCCCCCATTAGAAATCAAATTATATTCTTTTTTGCAAGTGTTTTCATAGAACCAGATTCAGGTTTCAATCTGGGAATAAAGTGTAGGTGTTGGAGTACATATTAGTGATTTCAATTTTTAGAAAATCAAGAGAGGAT
The DNA here is from genome assembly GCA_007258455.2 of Sequoia sempervirens. Lineage (NCBI taxonomy): Eukaryota > Viridiplantae > Streptophyta > Pinopsida > Cupressales > Cupressaceae > Sequoia > Sequoia sempervirens. The sequence continues at coordinate 50,661 of VDFB02267747.1, forward strand.
TGATTTTCCATTAGTGGTGAATGAGTCCCATTGGGGGTGTTCATCAGATCAATTTGCAAATTCTAGTACCCTTTTCCCTGAAACAACTTTCAGGGCAGAAACCCTGATTTGGGATTGATTCACCCAAGTTGGTGAATGAGTCCTAATTGGTCAAAAAGTTAGCATTTCTAAATTTTTAGAGCTACTTTCAGTTATTCTGAGACTTCCAGGTGCACATCATTTATTGTTACATTTTGCTGTTATGTTTTGATTGTATTTTCAAAGCATTTTATATATCATTTAGGTCTTTTTCAATATCACATTGTGTTTTCAAACATCTTGCATTTTCTAAGTTTACATTTGGTAGTTAATCTCTTTTATTAATTTTTAGCATTTAGGATGATCCCCTTTGAAATATTTCAATCTTATTTGCATTGGAATCTCAAGGACTTATTCTTGAGTGAGCCATTAAGATTTTTGTGCCTCTCTCCTTTTAGGTCTAAAACCCTTGAAGTGTAAGAGAGACCCCACACACAAAAATCTTTGTTTCATTTTGGTGAACCTACATTTAGAAGCATCAAATTTCTAATTTGGAGAACATTTACTTCCTATGTTTAGCTTGCATTGCATTGTTTAAATTACATTCTAGGGTTTCAAAATTTGCATTAGTGAAAAACTCATTTAGCTTGCATTATTGCACTTAATCTCATTGAACAATAGTAAAATTCTACATCTGCATTGTACAACATAGAACACATAAAACTCCACTAGAAAACTCATAATTTTTTAAAAAATGCCCCTATTAGGACTCATTCATCACCCTGGGTGAATCAATCCCAGTGCACATTTTGTATTATTGTTTTCAAAATCCAGTTTATAGTTTTTAAGCTTTTATTTGTCTTGGTTACTTTTTTGTTACATTGAAATCATTATAACTAGAATCCTTTAATTTCATGGCAATTATGGATAGCATTATATTTTTACAATTTTCATTTTCAACATTAGTTCCTAGTTCACTTAGACCAGATTCATCAGAAAATGAAAACAAAAAAGAAAAAAATCAACTGAAACAATAAAAAAATGCTTCAATTTAGAAAAACTATATCATCCAAACCTTTTAGTAGTGATGACTTGGATATGTTAGATGAAGCCATTTAGGACTTTATTTCACTAAGGTTTTTCATGAAAAACTCAAACCAACTTATGATAACTTAGCTCTCAACCTTTTAGTCGTGATGACTTTTACATGTTAGATGAATCCCTTAAAGACTTCATCTCACAAAAGCTATCCACTAGGGTTTTTTGTGAGAAATCTACAACAAAATACGTCAATGTGATTTGACCTCAACTCATCCTTTACCCACCTTTGTATAAGTCTCAACCTCCAACTAAACCCGAGTTCACCCTTTACCCACCTAAGCATGATGTCTTGTAGTAATCAAGTCATAATACTATTGCTCATACTTACAACACTAGAAATAATCCACAACCACAACAACCCACCCCGAACCCTTACCTTTTCCCAATCCCATATTTCCTAGTGCTCCTTGATTAACTTCACACACTAAGGAGTATGATCTTGTTGAGAAACTTAAGCATACTCCTACAAAGATATCCCTTTGGGACTTAATTCAGAATTCACCAAATTATCACACTATGCTTCAAACAACATTGCAACAAATAGTAGTTCCTTTTGGTATGAATGCAAATGATGTGGTAGCTCTAATACAAGGAATGAATATAGTTAATGTAGACATTAGATTCCATCAACATGAGCTCCCTCCATTAGAATTAAGGAAGCAAAATGAGGCCTTTATGATAATATCCCAATTCAATAGAATAGGCATCAAAAGGACCCTTATTGACAATGGCTCCACCCTTAATGTGTGCAGTGTGAAACTCCTAGAGAGATTACATGTAGAAAAATCACAAATCAAACTCAATTCCTTATTTATTAGGGGATTTTACAATATCACAAAGCAACCACTTAGTGTAATTACCTTACCTATTACAATCAGAAAGGCTACCTTGCAAATTCCTATTCACATCATTCCTTATGATCTTTCATACAATCTTATTTTGGAAAGACCATGGATTCATGAGATGCATGTGGTGCCTTCGACCCTTCATCGTATAATGAAATATGTCTATGACAACAAAGTCTATCAAGTTGAAATAGACCTCGAGCCTGAAAGTTGCTTACAACTTGAAAAAGGAACAACAAGTCCTCTGAACACATTGATTCCAACATCTAACATAAAACCTCTCAAGACCAATAAAAAAGAAGAACTGATGTCCAAATTACTAGGTGATGATTGGGGATCATTGGAATTCACACCTTCATTTATGGGAGAGTATATAATCACAAAAAAAGTGGATGAAAAACATAAACA
>VDFB02267748.1:0-128534 GCA_007258455.2 Sequoia sempervirens
ACATGGAATAGGGTTCAGGGTAGCGCCCTGATTTTTTTAGACAAGCCATATTTTTCTATATCGAAACTAGACTTTTGAAAAGAAAAAATGTTGTTATTGTCCTTTTTTAGGGGTAATGCACTAAATTAAGTAAATTAGGGCCAACTAGAAATGGACAACAAAATCTATAAGTTTCAGGGTCCATTGTTAGAAACAAGAACTAGATCTTAACAAAGACCATAGACAGGGTTTAACATAGGAAATTTGATGCCAAATTGAATAAATAATGGCTCTGGGTGCCCTAGACTAGAGGCAAGATTTTAATAATTTTATAATATGGAAACCAACTATAGTGTTTGAGGGTCTGATGTTGCACAGGTTCAAGTTTAGATGCAAACAAATTTCAGGAAATGTGTAAAAGCCTAATTTTTCTTTGTAAAACACACATGCATAAAATTTATATTTTTAAAAAATGTAATATGTTCAAATGATGATTTTTAGAATTTAAAATTTTGTAATTATTTGAATTTATCTCAAAAAATGTAGAAAATCAAGACTCTTTTATCTTTTGAAATAAAAGCCTTATGCAATTTTTACTTTTTCAATATTTTTTACTAAAATATGTATGAAATTTTGACAAATGAAAGCAACCTAGGATTACACTCAGATTTCAAAATGAAAATAAATTAGAACTAATCCATAAATAAGAATAAATAGATATGAAATTATGCAATTTAATTCAAAATATTTGTAATTTTTCCTTTAATGTATACTGATCAAATAATGTTAATGCATAGTTGAAAATGAACAATTTCAAATAAAAAGCAAGATCTTCAAATAACCTAGGTTTTGAATCAATTTTTAGAATTTATGCTATAAAAATAAAAAATTACAAGTGTGAGATATGTCGGGTTCACCAAAATGTAGATTAAAAAAGTGATCCTAGACCCAAATAGGATTAGCTTCTTTTCAATTGACTCCACATTTGAACATAAACCAACTAGGGTTGATGATTAGCTTCCTGCCACAAGGGAGAGCCAATCTCCTAGGGTTTATGTCCTTTTTGAGTTGTGAGGATGATAAATATGATGTATGTTTTAACAATCCTATTTTAACATATAACCTTAGATCTAAAAATGTAATTTATCACACAAACAAAAACATACAACCACAAAATAACTTCATATTTGAGGTTGAATTGTAAGGATAGTGTTGCTAGGTTCCCTAGACTGAGATGCCTCTTTTTCGGATTTGAAAACTCTAAGATGTATGTTGTAGTCTACTCTATGTTTTATGTGACTATCTTTTGCTAAAGCTCTAAGATCTGACCTACACACATGAAAAGAGGGGGAAAGGTTGTTCTATATAGGGGATTGCATAAGTCAAACTTCATTTTTCATTTCTACCTCCATGTACAATAAATGATGATGATTGCTAAAGCTCTAAGATCTGACCTACACACATGAAAAGAGGGGGAAAGGTTGTTCTATATAGGGGATTGCATAAGTCAAACTTCATTTTTCATTTCTACCTCCATGTACAATAAATGATGATGATCAAGAGGGCATATCCTAGGTTGAGCAAAGGCCAAAAAAATAATTGATTGAAATTATAAATGATAAATGGCAATGTTACCTTGATGTAGAATATTTGATGAAGTGATGCCACACCACAAGTTTCCACAAGTGTTGATTGATGGATGCATTTATTTCTTGATATACCTACAAAAGGTTAGTTCACAAAACATAATATATTGATGTAGCTAGCATGCAGAGGATAACTCAATACATCTTCACAAAATGACATGATTGATCATAATGGATTCTTGCACATAATTGCTTTCTTCTAACTAATGATTTGCAAGCATGATCTTGATTGATGAAAGTATTATAATAATGCTACTAATTCGTCCTTGAATTGCCTTGACTAATTTTAGGATCTTCAATTTCCTCTCCAAAATTTTGAGCTCTTGTTAGAATTAAAATGATAAAAATGACTTGTATTTATATGCAATTATTTAATTTCCCAAAAATAAAATACCAATAGCCAACAAATGAAATTGGATTTTTATATATTAAAATTCTAACACCAACATATTTTAAATTTAGCCAAAATAGACTGGACAAGGGTGTTGGGCGCCCTAGTCTAGACCCATCCTTTTTGGGGCCTTAAACATCAATACTAAATATTAAATGTTTATTTTCAATCCCATCTCTCAAATTTTGAAGATATTTATAAAATAAGAATTAAATGCATAATTAGGTTTGAGTACATAAGGGGGAGCTAAACCTAGTGTGAAATTGCCAAGGGTTACATTTTTTGACGCTACAACTCCAAATGTAGAAGGCTTAAAAATAACCCTTTCTTTTAATCCTTACACTTTAGAGAAATTGAGAAAATATCCATCATTTATCTCTTCCCGATCTTTTCCCTAGTTATGTAAACCAATAAAAATATTACACTAGAAGGATTCTTATTGATGTTTGTTGGTTATGGTCAACTTAGATAAAATTCACAACAAATATTAGCTCTCTTGAAAGAGAATCAAATCTTGAAACATAATTTGATCATCCAAATGATTTGGATGTCAAGTCTTCATATACGAGAGACCTTAGAAATTTATTGTAGATATTATTTAACAAGGGTCCTTTAGGGTTTTGGAGTCAAAAGATAGGGTTATCTAAGCAAATAAGGACCAAATTAGAATACTAAAACCCTTAAGATATTTTGATATTTAATTTGTATTAAGTAGAAAGTTCATATCGTCTAATTTAGATTAGATAAATAAATATAAAAAGAAAGTGGAGAAGAAAAGAGTTAAAAATTATATTTAAGAAAATTACATAAATTTACACATGAATTTGCAATCAAACATCATGAAACCAATCTATATTTCACCGGACATGGTCACAACTACATATAGATGATGCAGTCTTCAACAAAAAGTTTTAAATTATGAAAGATACTATGAAATCTTAGGATCCTCAATGTCTTATGTTTCAATATTTATTTGTATTTCCTCAAATATCATATCAAATTGTTTATTTCTTCCTAAATAATGGGTTGATTTGAAAAAATAGGGTCACTTTATTTCACCTTCTCTTCTATCATTGCTTAGAAAGAGATGTTTTGACCTTCATCTAATTGGAGAGATTTTGGGGTGAATTCTTCTTTCATAGCAATATTAGTTCTTTTACTGGTCACTTCTTCTTGGGATTCTTTTCTTTTTTCCTATGGTTGGGATATCCTCATAGTATTGGAGAGTGGAGGTGGGGACAAAATTTGTATAATTCTTGCTAGAGAATGAACATGCATTACCAACATATGTTTCTCTTACATTTTTGGAAGGGATGTCCCTTGTGTTGATATTATAAGAATGAATTTCATTGAAGGAGCCAAAAATGATGGTATAAATATGATCATTACCATTGGGGTTACAAGAAAAGAACTAGATATGATTATTATCTATGAAGTTCCTTATAATATGAAACCAATTTATCCTATTCTTATTTTTTCAAGGGCACACTTTTTTCTTATCCCATTTTCTATTTTGAGTAATATATTTATTATAAATAGGTGTTACTCCTTTTGACCTCAATAGTTTGATACAATGGTCTAACCAATGACCATTATTGTCTAGGATGCTTTTAGTGAAGGTATAAATGTTTAACTCATCCAACTCAGACCATTATGGTTCTAGGATGGGGGTATCATGAACTTTCTACATATCATAGGCTTTATGTAGTACCAATTCATCATCTTGAAATTTATCTAGCATCATATAGGTATTTAATATCTTCATTTGAGTGGTGGTCAATTTATAGTAGCTTATCTTTTGTACTTTCTTATTATTACTGTACTTTACCCAATAGTCCTCTAGGTGAGGAACATGCTTCAAGTTGGCAGATACCCACTTCTCTATTCTGCCAAAGGAATCAAAATTTTGTCTATCTTCATATAATTATATATTATACAATTGTAATTAAGTTTCTAAAGTTTTAATATAGGGTAAGAAAATCCATGCATAATTTCCATGAACATTAGGGAATTAGACCCAAAATCCATCCTTTTATTCAAGAAGCGAATGTAATTTTGTTAATTGTTTTGATGCCTCCAATAAGATGATCTTGTTGATAGTATACTTAGGCAATTTGTGAGGGACATTAGCAAATAATTCAAGTATAATATAAAATAATTTTGGAAACTAGATGAACCATCTCCGATGCTTGCCTACTTCAAATTTTGTAGCATTTGATAACCTTTGGGTCATATCCCCTTTTATTAATCTAAACAACCACATTAAAAACATGTAATTTACCCTTTAATGATGAACAATTTATTGATTTTACTAAAAATGGGATAGTGGTCATATACCAAGATTTTCCTAGCCTCAAACCCATTACTCCTTTCCTTTCCAAAACTAAGAAAGTGAATTTACCCTCCAATGAGTAAACTAGGTATGAAGTCACATAAAAGCTTCTTTTTCTCCTAATATTAGTCAGCTGGGAGTGTAAAATATCACTAATAATCTCTACATTGTGCAATATGATATTTACATTCAAAATTATTATCACATATATCCAAATCTATGACTCAAATGTTATCACAATAAAAAATCCCATCACTCTACTTAGGAAGGTAATAATATCTCTAATTTCCTATTGGAAGTCACTTTTGCATAGGATCTTGGGTATTTTGATGATGGAAACATTTAGGTGTTCCATCCACATACAATTTATGTGCTTCCAATATGGGCCTTGATATCATCCTCAAGTTTTTTTAGTATTCTCCATATCTATAATTCCCAATTCTTTATGAAATAGAATGTTGAAGGTGACTCAAATGACATTAGTAGTTAGATCAACAAGGACCCTCTTGTCCTTAATTACCATTATTCATGTTAGATCATAATTTTGGGTGCATTCCATTACTATCTTTGGAAATTTGAGAAAATTTGGTAAACCATTTATCTTATCTAATCCATTTTTTATTATCTTGTAATCCCTACAAGTTGCATCCACATTGGTTATCCTCTGGTTGAATTCTATTAAACTAATATGAACTAATTTTGTATCTATTATGTTTCCATATATTGTAGTTATTTAGGATTCCATTTGTACACCTTTAAATTTATACTTGATTGCTTTAGCTTGGGACATCATTAATTCCTACAATCACATGTTAAAATTAAATCAATCACTAATTTTTGGAATTAGAGATTTTGACCTAGGAAAATAGGGTTTTTGAATTTTATATCAAAATTACTTGTGGATTTTTTCATGATATTACATTGGGTATTACATTTATGATGATATTCTAGGGGATTCCTACCTTCTCAAAATATTCCTACACGATTGAATTTCACTATGTGATTATATGGTGAATTAGCACTTTTGGTTAGGTTTTATCATTATAGTTCTTTTTACTATTTCCTTCATTTGTCTCATTACAAAGAACAAGAAATGAAGAAATAGTATTTTGGGTAATTACCCATTGTTTAAAGCCTTTGATCATAACCTCCTTTCCTTAAATGGTTATTAGTATAATCATATGGTGCTCATTCTTCTTTCATTTAGAAAATTTGATAATGGCCTTAATTTCTATTAGGATGAGTTTATACTCTCAATTAAGTGATGTATTTAATATCCAAGGTTGTAGATAGGTAATCAATGTCCTTGCAAGATTCATATGCACAACATGATGTTATGCCTTTTTTTTTTAAATATCCTATATGCAATTGAGACAAAAAGATGTCTTTTCTTCATATCTCTTCATGTCCATATGATATTTTCTTTCTTGGATTTAAAATTATTTGGTTAGATGTAAGTTCTCCATATATGCGGGATTTTAAAACTCGACCTTATTTATGGGAAAATGCATATGGTTATTAGACATACGAAAATATGCAAAGCCAATATCTTAATATTATTTGTGATAGATCCATATACAATTGGATTTACAATTTACATAATATTGAATCCAATCAAATATATTATATCCAAAATATTTGATTGTAAATATCAATATTTTCATAATTTTTTAAATTCATTTTTTTCACTTTGTACCTTTATGGGGAATTTATCATCATATGGATTTTATGGAAATTCCAACTACATGTGGAAAAATTCTATTAACAATTTTTTAATAGAAATATCTGGTTGACCATTGGATTTTTGTAAACTTGATTAATTAGGTATTTTAATTCATTTTCTCCTTGTTTGGGTAATTACTATTATGAATAGGCTTATATCTTGTGGAGATTCCATTCACATGTGGATAAAAATGAAGCCCAATATCTATATGAAATTATCAATTTGGAGGTCATATTTATGATAGTTGATGTTTTCCAATTGGATTGAGCAACCAAATTATTGGTCATACCAAAATAAACTATATTGAGTACATAAACTGGTCAAAAAGGTTTTTTTTTGTGTGAATTTTATTCCCTTCTTATCATATGTTTACTTAATTTAGTTCAATCAAAGGTGTAACTAGCTATAGAATATGAATATTTTCATGTATTTTTTTCTATTGTATTATTTTATGTTTGGTATACACTATATGTAACCCTATTAAACCTCTTACTCATGCTTTATAAATAATATATGTAATATATTTGGTCATAACAATCAAATTAACCAAGATCCCAATGCTAGATAATCTATAAGGGTATTGATTTCCTTGTCATAGCATTAAATATGAAAGATATTAAAACTTGTAATCTTGAATGGTTCTTTGTAACCTTTCTACTAAATTAATTTTTACATAAATACCAAGGATTTTAAAGAATAAAAATATCCTCTCCCTCACATGGAAATCCAACATCGCCCCATTCCACGATGTTAAGAGACTAGACATTATTTATTGTCTACATATTTAAATTATAATTAAAAGACTTAGGACTTGTAAGGTGATTGAAATACTTGGTCTAAAAATTATCCAACTTGAAATTTACATTTCAACACATAATAGGAAACTGAAAACTAAATCAATCTCCAGAAGAGTCAAGAACCATGGCCTCTCTACATCAATTAAATTTATTTGTGCTCATTGGCTTAGTGAGTGAATCTAAAACATTAACAAAAGTATCACCCTTATGTATCTTGAATTTCTACCCTTCACCATCCATGGAATAATTGAAAATAAACAACAATATGCTTTATATGAGCATGATACATTAGGTTCTCTACCAAATAAATATCACTCTAACCATAAAATCTAATCCTAACATGTTTTCACTCAAAGAAAATATTTGAACAAAATTTCTATAACCACATTGTCTCTTTATAGATATGTTTCATAGCCATGTACTATGTTTCTAAGTGGAATATGCAACTATAGGTTATTTCTTACTTGTCAAATTGAAAAATTCCCTAAATAAAGAGAACACATAATCACTAGTTGGCTTCCCATTGTCCAAATCATTAGTACAATTAAGTCAACAAAGCCCGACATATCAAGAATCTTAACCACATTGTTAGTCCCATGATAAATATTATAATAATTATAATTCTTGCACAAATATTTAAAAACTATTTTAACATAAATTAAATGTTCTCTACCATATTTAGTCATAAAATTGCTAAGAACTTCCACTTCTTGGGCAATGCCTAGTATTATACATACTATAACATACATTATGATTCTTAAGGAATTAACATAAGGAAAATTTTAAATATCTTCCAAATCACTATTGAATTAAGGAAATGATTCAACAATAACTTAGTACTGATAGGAAAAATAATATTAACTAGCTTACATTCATGCATTATGAACCTTTGTAAATAGTTTGAATGCACTTACTTTGATTGAGCCAAAGCTTGCTACCAAATTGATCCTTGCTAATTTTCATACCATGGATATACTTTGTAGCCCCTAAATATTTCATGTCAAAGGTATTGGATAATTTATTTTTGAGATCCTTTGATCATTTCCTTACTATTTTGAATGAATAATATTCCATCGTTATACAAGATAATGATTATAAATTGATCATTACTTAATTAAAATAGACAAAATAGTCCAATTCACTTTTAAAAAATGAAGGTATAATGTAAAAGAATTAAATAATAATACCACATCCACAATGAATACTTTATACCATACAATAATTTTCTCAACTTGTAAACCAACTCCTCCTTCCCTTTTACCAAAATTTGTTATGTCATTTTGTTGTGCATATTTTGCACACACGCCTCGTTGAAGGCAGGGACCCCCTTTCTTTTGCTCCAGTCGGCTTGCTTTTGCTCCCAATGGGTCATTTTCACCATTTCCTCATTTTGTGTGCCCCTATCCTCAAGTCCAAATTGGTCACATGCCTTAAAATGATCAAATTCCTTTTGACCAAATTCACCTACCTGAATTTCACTAAGACTTTTTCCTTTGCAGAAGTTTTGGTGTGGGTTTCCGTCTGCGGGTAGCCTTATGCAGGTTTTCGCTTGCTTTTCACCATTCATTTGCAGCCAAGCTTTAGCTTCCACACGCATGGTGGATTCTGCATCTGCCTTCACCCCTGCATCCATCGGGCACAACGGACCCTCAGCTGTGGGTTGCCTCATGTGGGTTTCTGCTTCCATTTCACAGCTAAGTAGCAGCTAACCCTTAACTTTCCCCTGTATTGCAAACTCTGCAACTGTTGCCCCCCTTCTGTCTGTCGGTAGTTCACCTTCCACCTTTCCTTTTCCTTTCATCTTCCTTCTATCCGCCTTCCATCCTCCTTCTGTTGTTAGTCCTTCTACCACTTGTGGGTCCACCCTTGCGGAAGGCAATCCGCCATCCCCCGTTCGCCAGTCGTCTGCCTCTCGCCTTCCATCTATCAACTATCCATTGTCCGTCGTTTGTCATTTGTCTTCCATTCATTGTTCATCCACCATCTGCCTTCCATTCGCCAGCTGTCCACCTTCCGCCTTTCGTTTGCCTTCCGTCAGTCATCCTTTCATGCTTGCAAGTCTTCCCTTGTGGAAGGTTGTCTGTTGTCCGTCGTCTGCCTTTCGCCTTCCATCTGCCTTCTATCGGCTGTCCTTCCACCGCTTGCAGGTCCACCCCTACAAAAGGTTGTTCGTCATCTGCCAACTATCCACCTCCTGCCTTCCATCTGTCAACTATCCGCTGTCCACTGGCCACCTTCTATCCACCGGTCATCTACCTTCTGCCTTTCATCTGCCTTTTGTCTATTGTCCTTCTATGCATGTGGGTTCACCCCTGCGGAAGGTTGTCCACCATTCACCGTCTGCCTTTCGTCAGTCATCCTTTCACTGCTTGCGGGTCCACCCCTATGAAAGGTTGTCCACTGTCCACCATTCGCCGGTCGTCCGCCTCTTGCCTTCCATCTGTCAGTTGTTCACTATTTGTCATTTTCCTTCTGTCCGCTGGCTGTCCGCCTTCCTCCTTCTACCTGCCTTCCGTTTGTCATCCTTCTACCCTATGGCACCCACACCTTTGAACCTGTATTTATGTTTATGGCCCAAATGAGCTCCAAATATGAATATTATGATCTTTTAATGATGCATGGATGAATCTAACAAGGAGTTTGTAAGATTTGATTAACATTTTCCTTGATTTGCGTATGAAAGCACTTACTACACTTCATGTATGTAGGATTCATGGAACCTATCACAGGTCCATCAGGAGGCCCATTGAGAAAGCTAAACAAGGAAAGCACACTGCTTCAGTCATCATTCGTTTTATGCTTGCCTCTCCTCCTTGCACCCATCAATAGAATTGGCACTAAAAGAAGGAATAACTAACATATGAATGCATGCCAAAGAAGTCAGTGCCAAAGAATTAAAGAGCTGTCCACCAAGATTGGGAACAACATGTTTGCTTTTCAATGAAACAAATCTGCAAACAAGACCCACTTGATTGACTGAAAGGATACTGCAAACACATCAAATAGAGGGTAGCCTTTGACAGTTTCAGCTACAACAAAAGGGCAATCAGCTAGAAGATAAAATTGCTACAGTGACTGGCCACTAAAAGACAAAAGCTATATTTTAAATTGTTGAATATTGTGGGGTAGGTGAAACCCTAATGTAAAGAAAATCTAAACCACACAATGCAAATTAATCCTAGCCATTCATTTGGGCTTTGGAAAACTATAAATAGGGGTCTCCCCTTCATTTGTAAAGGGTTGGAGAGCTAGTGTAAAGGCATTCTACAGCAATAGAGAGCTACATTGCGTGATTTATGGATGTTTCTCTTGTGTTTCTTCATTATGCATGCATGGTCCTACTTCCCTATTAGTTTAGTTGTTAGTTTCTTGAATGGAAGTGATGATGGTGTTTGTTGTTACTGTATTTGATGAATTTCTAGCTCATGCTTTTTGTGGTTTGTTGATGATGAATCACTTTATAAAGCTAGTTTGAGCTTCCTTACTTTATTGCTGAAACTTAGTTCAATTGCATATTCATGATGTGTGTATGCAATCTAAAATTATGTAGTCCTCAGAAGATTGCATTGGTCTTGTGTAAGTATAGGTTCCTCTTGGCCAAGCAAAACCCATTTTAGGGAATTTTTCTATTGTAGCAGCCTCCATGATCATTGTTCATTCATAGCTTTAGGTCGAGGAACTTCCTCTCTTGCCTTTTTTTTTTCTTTCTAATAAGTGGCCTATATGCTAAGGTTCATTGCACATTGTAAAGCCAAATTTAAAGCTGAAATAGGAGTTCTAGACTGTTGTTTGAACCTGCAGCAACTGAGCAACAATTTCTACATCCTAAGAACTCCATTTGCAAACCCAACTTCCCACACTTTGTAACTCATTCGTAAGATCACCTTGTGATTCCAACAAATCACATGAAACAATTGAGATATTCCAAGCTTGTCAAGACCTGACACCCGAGAGACCTTGGGGTAATTTTCAACAACTTGTTGTTGGAGATTTCCTTTCAAGAGAGGTGATGAACTTATGCATTGCCTGTGTTGAGAAGTGCATAAAAAACACATCAACATGCTTTATAAAAAAATATTCCCCAAGATATCTATGAAAGAAACTAGTTTTAACATTCATTTACTCTACTTCTATATCATAAGTAGAAACAATAGAAATTAGGAATTGAATAGAAGCTATTTTTTAACAAGAGAGAAAATTTCACCGAAGTCAACTCTCTCTTCCTACTAGTACCCTTTTTCCACAAGTCTTTCCTTGTACCTTTCCTACTATCCACCTGCTTTGAATTTCTTCTTAAAACCCCACTTGTAACTAATGTGTTTCCTTCCCTTGCACATCTCAACTAGATACCAAGTATCACATTTCTCTAAGGCTATTATCTCATCCTATATGGAATCCATCGAAGACTCGTGCTACTTCAAAGAAAGAGATTCCTTCATAGATCTAGGTTAATCATTAATACAAAATAAAAAAATACATAATTTTTTTTGAGTGGGCTATACCTATGAACTAGTTTTTGTTACCTTGTGAAATTTCACAAGGGTGTAGTAAGAGGTTCTTCCTATACTTCCTTTGAACTCTTTAAATTTAAAACTTCTTCCTCTACATCCTCCTATCCAGCTTATTTTTCTTACACTTGTGCATCTTCTTGATTTTCAAATTTTGTTTAAAAATGAATGGTTTTATTTTTTCTTTATTTTGGTTGTACCTAATTAGACTTAATTCTAAGTTACCTTAAAATTGCATCTCTAGAATGTACCATTTTCAAGGTTAGAGGATTCTTAAGGTTCTAACCCTTAAAATTATTAATATAACTAAAACAAATACATTTGTTAGATTTGAAATCCATCTCAAAACATCTTTTGTATTCATACGAGCAAAAGCCTCATATCCAAATACTCTACTATGAAAAATAAATGGGTTCTTACATGTCCATTCTTTTTATGGTGTTTTATCAACAAAATATAAATAAGGTGATCTATTAATCAAATAACAAGCAATAATTATAGCTTTAACTCATAAATAGTAAACATAATTCTAGATTTTTGCATGTATGCCATGTTGATTCTTTCTATAGTATCATTTAATTTTGGTATTGTAGCGTAGAAAATTATACTCTTGAAGAAAGAAGCAATTTTACGCTTAATTTGGACCTATTTTGGCACCCTTGCATTAATTACTCTTTAAAATCACCATTTATAGGCCGCTAAGACCCATTATTTTGGACTTTGAGGCTTATTTCACTCAAAAATCATATAAATCTTGACAAATATCACTTAATTCATTTAAATCATGAAAACCCACCTGAAAAACCTTAAGTGGGACCCATTCGCCACCTTGGGTGAATGAGTCCCTTTTGGGGAATTTTTCAAGTTTGAGCGAGAAATTCACCAACTTAATTCAAATTTCTAGTGGATATCATCCTTTGAGGTCTAAATAATGATTAATTAGGTGTTAACGCCTATAAATATAAGTTTTTAGGTCATTTTTCATCATATCTAGCAATTTTTAATAAACAAATTCAAGAGTCAAGTATTGAGAAGCTTTCACAAGAACATTCACAAGTCTATTTACAACAAAGTTGAAGCTTTGGGGTAGCATTCAAGGATTTTTTTGGAGGTATTCAAGCTCATTTTTATTCTAGATCAAGCATTGTCAAGGGTTGATCATGGATGCCTATGGAGAATCATGAAGAATTCTAGGTTGGGGAGATGCAACTAGCCATCAAGCCAAGCCTAAGGACTTGTTTTCTAAGTGATTCCATCCTCCATTATCTCTTTATCTTTAGCCTAAGGAAGGTTTGTATACCATTAAGATTCCTTTAAGGTGATTTATGATCTCTTAGATTGAGTCTTACATTATTCAAGTTTCATTCATTTATCTTGTTCTTACATATTAGAATAGGGTTACATCTTGCTTCAACTTTCCTCGTCTTAGACACACTTAGGGCTAGGGTTTTTCTGCATATTTCATTATCTCTTTCAAGGTTTAAATACCAAACTAGGGGTTTGAGTGAGGAAAACCCCCCATTAGAAATCAAATTATATTCTTTTTTGCAAGTGTTTTCATAGAACCAGATTCAGGTTTCAATCTGGGAATAAAGTGTAGGTGTTGGAGTACATATTAGTGATTTCAATTTTTAGAAAATCAAGAGAGGATTGATTTTCCATTAGTGGTGAATGAGTCCCATTGGGGGTGTTCATCAGATCAATTTGCAAATTCTAGTACCCTTTTCCCTGAAACAACTTTCAGGGCAGAAACCCTGATTTGGGATTGATTCACCCAAGTTGGTGAATGAGTCCTAATTGGTCAAAAAGTTAGCATTTCTAAATTTTTAGAGCTACTTTCAGTTATTCTGAGACTTCCAGGTGCACATCATTTATTGTTACATTTTGCTGTTATGTTTTGATTGTATTTTCAAAGCATTTTATAGATCATTTAGGTCTTTTTCAATATCACATTGTGTTTTCAAACATCTTGCATTTTCTAAGTTTACATTTGGTAGTTAATCTCTTTTATTAATTTTTAGCATTTAGGATGATCCCCTTTGACATATTTCAATCTTATTTGCATTGGAATCTCAAGGACTTATTCTTGAGTGAGCCATTAAGATTTTTGTGCCTCTCTCCTTTTAGGTCTAAAACCCTAGAAGTGTAAGAGAGACCCCACACACAAAAATCTTTGTTTCATTTTGGTGAACCTACATTTAGAAGCATCATATTTCTAATTTGGAGAACATTTACTTCCTATGTTTAGCTTGCATTGCATTGTTTAAATTACATTCTAGGGTTTCAAAATTTGCATTAGTGAAAAACTCATTTAGCTTGCATTATTGCACTTAATCTCATTGAACAATAGTAAAATTCTACATCTGCATTGTACAACATAGAACACATAAAACTCCACTAGAAAACTCATAATTTTTTAAAAAATGCCCCTATTAGGACTCATTCATCACCCTGGGTGAATCAATCCCAGTGCACATTTTGTATTATTGTTTTCAAAATCCAGTTTATAGTTTTTAAGCTTTTATTTGTCTTGGTTACTTTTTTGTTACATTGAAATCATTAGAACTAGAATCCTTTAATTTCATGGCAATTATGGATAGCATTATATTTTTACAATTTTCATTTTCAACATTAGTTCCTAGTTCACTTAGACCAGATTCATCAGAAAATGAAAACAAAAAAGAAAAAAATCAAAATCAAAATGAAACAATAAAAAAATGCTTCAATTTAGAAAAACTATATCATCCAAACCTTTTAGTAGTGATGACTTGGATATGTTAGATGAAGCCATTTAGGACTTTATTTCACTAAGGTTTTTCATGAAAAACTCAAACCAACTTACGATAACTTAGCTCTCAACCTTTTAGTCGTGATGACTTTGACATGTTAGATGAATCCCTTAAAGACTTCATCTCACAAAAGCTATCCACTAGGGTTTTTTGTGAGAAATCTACAACAAAATATGTCAATGTGATTTGACCTCAACTCATCCTTTACCCACCTTTGTATAAGTCTCAACCTCCAACTAAACCTGAGTTCACCCTTTACCCACCTAAGCATGATGTCTTGTAGTAACCAAGTCATAATACTATTGCTCATACTTACAACACTAGAAATAATCCACAACCACAACAACCGACCCCAAACCCTTACCTTTTCCCAATCCCATATTGCCTAGTGCTCCTTGATTAACTTCACACACTAAGGAGTATGATCTTGTTGAGAAACTTAAGCATACTCCTACAAAGATATCCCTTTGGGACTTAATTCAGAATTCACCAAATTATCACACTATGCTTCAAACAACATTGCAACAAATAGTAGTTCCTTTTGGTATGAATGCAAATGATGTGGTAGCTCTAATACAAGGAATGAATATAGTTAATGTAGACATTAGATTCCATCAACATGAGCTCCCTCCATTAGAATTAAGGAAGCAAAATGAGGCCTTTATGATAATATCCCAATTCAATAGAATAGGCATCAAAAGGACCCTTATTGACAATGGCTCCACCCTTAATGTGTGCAGTGTGAAACTCCTAGAGAGATTACATGTAGAAAAATCACAAATCAAACTCAATTCCTTATTTATTAGGGGATTTTACAATATCACAAAGCAACCACTTAGTGTAATTACCTTACCTATTACAATCAGAAAGGCTACCTTGCAAATTCCTATTCACATCATTCCTTATGATCTTTCATACAATCTTATTTTGGAAAGACCATGGATTCATGAGATGCATGCGGTGCCTTCGACCCTTCATCGTATAATGAAATATGTCTATAACAACAAAGTCTATCAAGTTGAAATAGACCTCGAGCCTGAAAGTTGCTTACAACTTGAAAAAGGAACAACAAGTCCTCTGAACACATTGATTCCAACATCTAACATAGAACCTCTCAAGACCAATAAAAAAGAAGAACTGATGTCCAAATTACTAGGTGATGATTGGGGATCATTGGAATTCACACCTTCATTTATGGGAGAGTATATAATCACAAAAAAAGTGGATGAAAAACATAAACAACTCACAGATATGTCAGCTCAAAATTCGGAAGAACCTTCACAAGCATCTACCTCATCCACTTTGGAATAAAATACAACTTACACAACTAATTTTAATGAGAGAGATTATCAATAACCACCAAACCTAAAGGAAATGGAAAGACTTTATGGACGAGGCCTTGAACTTGTGAAACAATTGGGATATAGTGGTAAAGGATGCAAAAATAACAAACAAGGCATCTGAGTTCCTATAAAACCTAACACACAAGAGACAAAGACTGGTTTGGGATATTGTTTTTCTAAGATCACAAAAGCAAATCAACGACCATCGCTAAACATCAACACTATCACATGCAAACCAAGAATCAATCTTACAATAAAGCATCTTGAATTACTTGATATGGATTTACCACCATCAAGGAGTACTTTGAAAATAATGAAGCTCTAAAACAAATGTTAGGAATTTATGATAAGAAATCTTCTATTCCTTCAAAGAAAAGAGCTACCTGTGCTATGATCAATACCAAGAAAAAAGATATAGAAACCAAAAATAATGAGAAAGACACAAGCATGGAACGATATGACCCTGAATTTCCCAAGTCAAATGTGTTTCCCTTGGGAGATACAATTGATATACCAATGGACATAGATGATAAAGAAAAAATCATTCAGATAGGGAAGTGCATTGATGATGAAGAACAAGAGGATAATACAACCTTGCTCCACAACTTTCCTAAACTTCTTTCTTGGAAATATTTAGACATTCCAGGAATAGATCCGAAGATAGTAACACACAACATCGTCCTTGCTGAAAATGCTAAGCTTATTCGACAAAAGATACAAAATATGAATCCTAAAATAGCCTTTCTTGTTAAAGGAGAACTTGAAAAACTCCTTGATGTAGGTTTCATTCGACCTATTGATTATTCTCCTTGGATCTCAAACATTGTCATAGTTGCAAAACCTGACAATCATATTAGGATGTGTATGGGTGATCGTTACCCTTATTGCCACTTTTTGGCATACCATGATCCTGCACATACCCAAAAGATACAAAATATGAATCCTAAAATAACCTTTCTTGTTAAAGGAGAACTTGAAAAACTCCTTGATGTAGGTTTCATTTGACCTATTGATTATTCTCCTTGGATCTCAAACATTGTCATAGTTGCAAAACCTGACAATCATATTAGGATGTGTACAGATTTTTGTGACTTGAATAAAGCCTCTTTAAAAGACAATTTTCCCCTTCCTAATATCAACATGATAGTGGATTCAACTGTGGGACATTCCTTTTTGTCATTCATGGATGGATTTTATAGATATAATCAAATCTTTATCAACCCACAAGATCAATATAAGACAACATTTACAACCGTTCGAGGTACATTTTTTTGGGTTATGATGCCTTTTGGATTAAAAAATGTAGGTGCAACCTATCAACGAGCCATGACATTGATATTTCATGATTACATACATAAAATCTTGGAATATTATGTTGATTACATCTTAGTCAAATCATTCACAAGACAAGACAATGTGAATGTCCTTTGAAAAATCTTTGAACGGATGTGAAAATACAACATGAGACTAAATCCGAAAAAGTGTCTTTGGAGTAGATAGTGGAAATTTTTTAGGGTTTATCATATCTCACAAAGGCATCAAGATAGACACAAAGAAAATTGATGCTATAATCAACATTCCACCTCCTAGAAACATTTCTCAATTGTGCATGTTACAAGGAAGAATTGAAGCCATCCATCATTTTGTGGCATCCTTAGCCGATCAAACATTACCTTTCACACATCTCCTCAAAAAGGATGTGCATTTTGATTGGAACGAGGATTATAAATAGGCTTTTGAGAGTTTGAAGGAATACTTTGCAACTCCACCCATTCTACAACCCGCTATTCCAAGCAAACTGTTCATCCTTTATATATCTGCATCAACTCATGCTCTTGCAACATTGTTGGCTCAATAAGCCGAAAGCAGTAAAGAGCATCATGTTTATTACATTAGCCAAACTCTAATATATTATGAAAAGCGATACACACCAATCAAAAAACAATATTTGGCTCTTGTATTCACTACTAGTAAGTTGTGACACTATTTACTAAATGCAGAAATACAAGCAATGATAAAATTTGATCCTATCAAAAATATTTTTAATAAAACAAACTTATCACGATGTCTAGCTAATTGGGTGATGTTGTTGACTTATTTTGACCTTAAGTTTGTTTCACAAAAAGAAATCAAAGGTCAAGCCTTGATTGACCACTTAGTTGATGCTCCTTCTCCTTTAGCCTTACATAGAAATGACTCTTTTCTCGACAATAATGTGTTGACAATAGAAGCTCATACATGGGAATTATATTTTGATGGATCCAAGTGTAGAACAGGCTCTGGTGTTGGGTTTATATTAATTCTTCCTACAAGAAGACCTATTCCCTTGTCATATTGATTAAATTTCCTATGTACAAATAACACAGTTGAATATGAGGCTTTAATTGTTGGATTGCATGCTGCTTTAATCATGGGTGTCAAAGATATTAAGATCTTTGGTGATTCACAATTAGGGATCAAGAAAATAAATAGAGTCTACCAAGAAAAACATGAAAAATTATCAAAATATAAGGATCTCACAATGACCTTGTTGGAAAAGTTTGAATCATTCACCATTGATAACATCCCATGAAAACAAAATTGACATGTGGATGCAATGGCAAGTGCAACTTCTCTTATTTCACCTTGAGATTCTTCAAAGGATGCCACATTTAATTTTCAGCCAATCATGAAACCTTCAATCAATGATAAACTAGAATAAGTGTTAACAACAACCAAGGAAGTGGTGGAAACAAGCAACACTGAGAGAGGGGGTGAATCAGTGTTCTACAAAAATTAAATTTATTATTCTGATCTTTAACCCACTTAAAATATTCAAACAAGAGAGGTATGCAAAAACAAAAAGAAAACAACCACAACACCATAACACAAGGATTTTTACGTGGAAACCCTGTTAGGGGAAAAACCACGGTGGATGGCCAATCCATAATATGATCTGAGTATAATAAAAAAGAAGTTTACAGTATGGGAATGCACTTGAATTCAGGCTCACTGCCTAGAGCTCACTGCTCAAGATAGAAAGACACTTCTTTACAAATATTTGGATTATATCCAAGAGAATAAACTAAAAGAATAAGATCTACAAATGCTTGATTACAGTTTCGGTTAGGCTTAGTATTCGATCTTTTGTCCTTCTGACTGATTCTGCACTTCTACTCTGCTATGCTCTTACTCGCATCGCAAAATGTTTGATGCACAAGTGAAACTGTGCATAAATTTCTCAATCACCCTTCTGATATTCACAATACACATCGACACACCTTAATCACACAAAAAAATTATATAATTGATCATTTATATATATCCGCAAATAAGAATTTAATAGCAACCTGTCAGCTCCAATAAAACTTAAGAATATTTACAACTGTCGATTTAAATCATGAATGATATTCAATACGCACCCACAACAGTTGATCAAAACTTATCTTGGACCCAAATCAAGATGATCAAACACAAAAATATTTGAGTAAACACTCCTCAAATGTCTACAACACTTAATATCAACTGGGTCGACCACAAAACATTGATGAATAGAAAGATATCCAACCAGATTTCCAAAATTGCATACAACTTGATACAAGGCACTGACATTTTCATAAAACACAAGGCATACATTTATTAACCTCACATAAGATCCACAACTCAAAATAACGACATAAAATTTGTATGTGAATCGATGAACACAGAACTGTCGGATGCTCTGTTGTTCCTTGACTATCCTCAATCTGTCTACCGGTAGGAGAAAATGATGACGTGTGGATCCAATCACCAACTAGGGTTGCCATCAATGACAACACCAAAAAACATTTGCAATGTCTCTTGCCAACAATCTCCTCCTTTTGCATTGATGGCAACACTTAGTGAAAAATGACTAAGTGTTGGATCAATACCAACATGAATTACACTGCCACTTCAAAACTTCAAAAAGAATCTTCAATCTCAACTTAGAAATGCAACTCCCCCTAATATGAATATACATTTTTCACTGTATAAATCTCCCCCTTTTACATCAATGGAAAAATTGGGGAATTTTTTTTTCAAAACTATACAGGCATGAACTTTCTATTTACACAAATTTGAAAATATCTACAAAGTCTCTCTTCAACACACACAAATTTGTGTCCCAAACCCTTTTGAAACTCTCTATAATTGTTATGTGACCACAAAATAAATAAGATTGAGCTTCTACAGTCTCAAGAGTCATTGGGTCACTAACTGCCATAACATCTTTGGCTTCCTTTAGTGCATTTACCATTATTTCAATCTTAGGACCAATTAGTCCTCTGAGTTCACATGCTCTTCCTACAATCTTGTCATTTTCATGCTTCAAGCTCATTTTGTCAAGTAGAGATGTTACTTGACCTTCTTGCTTACCAACATCACTAGCTAACAAATCAAAAGCATAAAAAATGGTAGCCAATTGTTTTTCAAGATCCTTCACCTTCTTATCATTCTCTTCAGTGAATTTGGACAAAACTATACATGACTTATAGACCTTTCCACCTTTAGATATAGAATATTGAATATTCTTCATATAGGTGGCTAACAGAGTTTTATCCTCAACAATCACTTCTTTCAACCAAATAAATCTTTTTCCATCAAACTCCTTCTGTACTTTAACCATGGCTGATTTTTCAAGAGACTCGAAATGAGTACTTATAGAATTTATGAGCTTCTTCAGGTCACTGGAAGAGGAACCAGATGGATCCTTAGCATGAGTTGGCATAATTTTCTCTAGGACTCCAGATGAAAGACTTAATAATTCACTATCCTCAATGTGAGACTTCAAAATTTTCTCACTGGCTTTAGCTTGTGCAAATGATACAATCTTCATTATTTGAATTGGAGACAAGGTGAATAGATTGATCGAACCTTCAACCAATTTAGGATCAAATTCTTCCTGCTGTTCCACTAGATATTTCTTCACTTCCTGGGCAGTGTCTCTTGCTTCCACTGGGATTTCCTTAACTTGAACCTTTTCTTCTTCTTCAAATTTTGGTTCCATAGTAACTGTTTCCTGATTTCCTTTAGGAGCTTCAACTTCTTCATTTGGTATCTCCTTTTCTTCATCAAATACAACCTTAGGAACTTCAGTCTCCATAGGTGCTTCTAAATTATCCACATCAAGAGGAATTTGATTATCTTCAGTATCCACATTCACCTCCTCATTTACTAGATCAGATACAACATCTTCAACATTCACTTCTTCAACATTGATCTTGTTTCTTGATAGAAATGCTTCCAGTATTTTCTTGGTTTCATCAACAACAACACCTGTTTCACCAATCATAAGTTTATTCACCCTTATTTTTCTTTTGAATTCCTTCTTGGCTTTGTCCAGGAGTGAATTCATCTCGTCAATAGACATTTTCGGACACAAGTCTGCAAGAATTCTCTTTCTCATATGCTCTTCTTCTGTCCTAGCATTTAATCTTCTCAACTCCAAAACATCATATAGACTCTTAGGTAAACCAAACATAATTTCAACAAGAACTTTGTTGAAAATATTTAGATGTTTTATTGTTGCTTCTTCAAGAATTCTTTGACTTGATTCATCAAACATTTCATACCATTTGCAGAGGGGCTTGAAATTTCCATCCTTGACAACAACATTCTCAACTTCTTCAACTGTCATACCTGGTATGTCAGTTTTTTCCTTCTTCTTTGCCTTTTCTTCCTCACAGAAGATTTCCTCTTCATTTCTTTCACAACTTCATCTAACTCAGTCTCCTCATCTTTTGAGATGGCTTCATAGGTTCTTGTGCTCTTGTTCTTCTTCCTCTTTCTAGAAGCCTTGTCTTGGGTTTGCACAAGAACTGGCTTGGCCGCAGGAGCAGATGGGGAACTCCTTGTAGATATAGTACGGGAAGAGGATCCTTTTGGACTAGCAGATTTGGTTCTTACTAACTCTTTTCCTGCTTCAACTTCATCTCTCTTCCTTCTGGATTTTTTTAACACTTTTGAAAATATACCAAAACTTTATGCAAAGACTTTCACTTCTTTCCTTACTCTTCTGACTATCTTTGGCTTCTATAATTGATCATGGACTTGCATGCTCTTTATGCATAAGTTCCAAACCTTTCTTTTTTTGGGTCTAGAGGCATGCTCAAAAAATGCTTTGCATACATCTTCAAGATGTTCTCCTCGACTTCATATCCCATAGGCATAATCCATATCATTATGGGATCAACGACTTCCATATGGAATTGATCAATATCTACCATGAAACAAATTGTATCTTTGTACTTCTCTACAATAAAGGTGGGAATTCTTTCTCTTGCATGCATCATATTCTGATTTTTTTTTAAGTACCCCCAAAGGGTAGTGTTTCTGGTCTGATGATCACCAATTCCAAACAATATATCTCTTATTTGCACAGCTACAGGCTGATTACTTTGCCAATGAACTTTCCCAACACCTGGAACCTCACTCATGAAATAAAAGAACAAACAAAGTAGAAAATTACCATATTCAAAAGAATTATTTTTGTCTTTCTTAATCTTACCCAGATTCTCCATCAGTTGACTTCTAAGCAGCTCACACAAGTCATAATCTACATTTTCTTTTACCATCTGATAGGCTACATAAATGGCCATACCAGATACTAAATTATCCTAGCTCCAAATTTGATTTTCACATCCACTTCAACAATATCTTTGATTGTCATTGCCCTTCTATCAAATTGAGCACTGTTGCATCAGTAACCTTCTTATTCTTTACAGATTTCAAAATTGGTAGTCCACCAGAGGAATTTAGACCTGTGACAATGCTTATATCCTCTTTCGTAATATTGAAAGGTATATTCAACCACATGAACTCGGCTCAAAATATATCACACCCATTCACTTTCCTCGAATATGGTAAATTTCACAAACTATGTGAAGTTCTTCTCTTCTATGGTTTTGTATTCTGGATCAATAGTGAAGTCCTCTCCAATTATGTGGTTGGAATACAAATTCAGAATTTGTGAGCTCCCTAACTCTTCAATATTGGCATGTATGTCATAATGTCTTCAATGTGCAAGACTCTGTACAATATAGATGAAAACACACCAAGGGAATCTCAACAAACTTATAAGGATGCCACTTGAACTTTGGATGAGGTCTATCCTTGAATTCAACTACCAATGGAGTGGCCATTTTTACCAATTCACAAATTCATAGGTTTTTTTGATAAATACCTTTTCATCAGATCATAGTTTTAATCGCTGAATCTTCTTCACACTTGAATCTCACCACAACTCAACAAAGTTTGCTCTAGGGCTCTCCAAACTTCTTTTCTCCAAGATGCAAAGTGACAAATGAAAGATAAAAATGACTTTTTATCATTTGTACAACTAACCCTTTTTGTCGCAATAAATGCTTTTACCCTAATTCATCTAGTTACCTTGTTTCCATGCACTAGACAATACTGTAAAATACTTTCTCCAATTGGTTGAGCAACATCTATGCTACACTTACTATCCTCATTCCAATGTCAGTTACTGGTTAAGAGATTTTCTTGACTGTTCCCCCTAGGCCAAAGGCCTAAAATTAATTCTCGAGGAATTACCAAAAGCAGATTCTGGTACTGGCACATTTCCTTCAACAAAGGGATCCTTCTTCACCCATTTCTTCTGCATTTTCCTCCTGATCACATTTGTAGCGACTTTACCTTTTCCCTTAATATCCTACTACATGTTTTGATTTACCGGACCTCTTATGCTCCAACAAAATCTAGTAGTGTGGCCCAATTTGTTGCAGTTGTAACAAACAACATTTCTGTCCAGACCTACTGTTCCACTGATTTTTCCTTGATCTACATTGGTTAGCAATATGCCCAAGTCTATTGCATGTATAGCATCTGACATCTCTATGAAATTTGTTCATCACATTTTTGCATTTGTTTGACTTATGAACAAACTTTTTACAATTAAAGCACTGACTTGAGAATGATGGTCCTCTTGTATTCATCCTTCTTCACTGAGAGGCCATAAAACCAAATTTATTGCAAGAAAAATGGTAACCATTGAATCTTTGAGCATTTGGTTGTCTTATCGAATTTCTTCTAGCTCCATTCATCTGATTTCCTTGCTTGAATCTTCCTTGTCCAGAATTCCTTTGTCCTGATCCAGAAACTTTCTCTTCTTCCTACCAGGCTTGTCACCATCAGTCCTCTGACCTTTAATTAGTTCATCAAGCTTGGCTCAAGATTGCTTTGAATTTCTCCTCGTACTCATTTGCAGCAGTAAGTTCATTTCTGAGATCATCAAGCTATTTTTCAAGCACTTCCTCATTTTTTTTAGATTGTTCCAATTCATTGTCGAATCGACTTCATTGTCGATTTTTTTAGATTTTTCTTTCAAGGATTGAGAAAGCTTTTCTTCATTCTTCTTCCTATCTTCAATCTCCTTGGTCATTTTCATCATGATAGATTCCATCTCACGCTATAGGGTAGCATTTTCTTTGGAAAAATTTTCACATTCTTCTATTTTCTCCTTCAAGGCATGACTCAGTTGTTCATCTTCCATTCTTCTATTCTTATACTTAAGTTGATCATACAATTCCTTTCTTTTCTCCCTTGATTCATTGATTTTTTCTTTCAATGACTGAATGAATTTCTCTACATTCTCAAGATTTTCCTACAGTTCCCGGTTCTCAAATTTTGAATGGTCAAGATCATCCAAGGCCACCAAAAGTTGTTCTTGAAGACTACTTGTATCCATTGAAAATACTTTCCAAAATCTCCCCAAGTTGTTAGAATTCTTTTGAGGAACTAGCTCTGATACCAATTGTTGGAAACACGCAACACTGAGAGGGGTGGTGAATTAGTGTTCTGCAAAAATTAAATTTATTATTCTAATATTTAACCCACTTACAACATTCAACCAAGAGAGGTATGCATAAAAAAAAAGTAAACAACCACAACAACATAACACAAGGATTTTTACGTGGAAACCCTATTAGGGTAAAAACCACGGTGGATGGCCAATCCACAATATGATATGAGTATACTCAAAAAGAAGTTTACAATATGGGAATGCACTTGCATTCAGGCTCACTGCTCAAGATAGAAAGGCACACTACCTTACAAAGATTTGGATTAGATCCAAGATAATGAATTGAAAGAATAACATCTACAAATTCTTGATTATAGTTTCGATTAGGCTCAATATTCAATCTTCTGTCCTTCTGATTGATTTTTCACTTCTACTTTACTCTGCTCTTACTTGCATCACAAAATATTTGATGCACAAGTGAAATTGTGCATAAATCGCTCAATCACCCTTCTGATACTTGCAATACACATCTACAAACCTTACTCACACACAAAAATGATATAATTGATCATTTATATATATCCACGACTAAGAATTTAATCGCAACCTGTCGGCTCCAATAAAACTTAAGAATATTTACAACTGTCGGCTCAAATCATGAATGATATTCAATGTGAACCCACAACAGTTGGTCACAACTTAGCTTGGACCCAAATCAAGATGATTGAACACAAAAATATTTGAGTAAACACTCCTTGAATATCCGCAACACTTAATATCAATTGGGTCGGCCACAAAACACTGATGAACAAAAAGATATCGAACTGGATCTCCAAAATTGCATACAACTTGATACAAGGCACTGAAAATTTTTGGACAACACAAGACATACATTGATTAACCTCCCATAAGATCCACAACTCAAAATAATGATAGAAAATTTGTATGTGAATCGATGAACACAGAACTACCAGATGCTCTATTCTTCCTTGACTATCCTCAATCTGTCTGTCGATGGGAGCAAATGATGACATGCGGATCCAATCACCAACTAGGGTTTCCATAAATGACAACACCAAGAAATTTTTGCAGTGTCTCTTTCCAATAGGAATCCTCGAGTGAATGGTATGATACAGTATATAACTATTTAAAATATAGTACCATTCTTGAGCCAACAACAACAAACACCCGAACTCACTTATGAAAACTAGCAACTGAATACATAATCCTTGCCGATGTGTTATATAGAAGATCCTTTAATGATATTTTACTTAGGCATCTTAAGGAATCTGAAATCACTATAACACTTGAACAAGCCCATGCAGGTGCATGTGGAGGTCATTTTGGAGGATGATTCTTAGTTCAAAAAACTCATTCATATGGGATACTATTGGAGAAATATGGAAAAAATATTGCTTTATGTATGTTAAGTGATGTCACAAATGTCAAAAACACAACAATTTGATTCATGCTCTTTCTTTTGAGCTTCACACCCAAATCCCCATTTGGCCATTCTCAATATGGGGATTGGATCTAATTGAGAAAATCTCACTACCTTCCTCTAATGGACATACATTTATCATTACAACAACATATTATTTTACAAAATGGGTAGAAGCTATTCCTCTTCGATCCATGACTACTGATGTAATATGTCATTTCATATTGGAACACATTATTACCCACTTTGGACTCCCTTCCACATTAATTTCAGACAATGGGATGCCATTTAAGAAAAATGATGTGAAGAAGTTCCTGGACACATTTAATATCCAACATCACTTTTCAACACCATACTACCCATAATCTAATGGTCAAGCTAAAATCACTAATAGGGCTCTTGAACAAATCCTAAAGAAAATTGTTAACAAACATCATAAGGATTGGCACATGCAATAACAATATGCACTATGGGCCTATCGAACAAGCATAAGATTATCTATGGGAACCACACCCTATAACCTTGTTTATGGTATCGAGGCAATCATGCCCTTGGAGTTAGAAATCCCCACGTTAAGGATTTCTCTTCAAGGTCTTATCGATGACGACACCTTAAGGAACAAAGATTACGCCAGCTTGAGATGCCCGATGAACAACGCATTAACGCCCTTGAGAATCTCCAAGCCTACACTAAGAAATTACAATGTAAACGTAATAATCATGTCATCCCTTGGACACTAAATAAGGGTGACTTAGTCTTGTATGAAAATCAATGCAATGTTACTGCAAACTACGCTGACAAAGGAAAATTTAGTCCTAATTGGTTAGGACCCTACATAATCAATACAAGTTATGGGTTCGACACTTACACATTAATAGAGTTGGATGGTACATCCCTCAAAGACCCTATCAATGTTGTACATCTACACTGGTATTATGTATAATTCCTTTGAATATTATGAATAATAAAGCAGTGTTGTCTGCATTGTTTCATTCTTGACAAACAATTGTGTGTGTGTCTTGAGCACTAAAATGATTATTTAATTTATTTTTATAATTACTTTAGGTTTCATACTATTCAAGTTCATCTTGTGTGTTATGTTAAGTTAGATCATTATATAGATTATAGCTGCATTTAATTTAGCATAACAAATTACAATACTGCATCTAAGAGAAACTGTAGTAAGTTTTAATTAGATCACATAAGATGTGTTAAATCATGAAGACATTAATTAAGTAATTTCACAAAGTTTATTTAATTAATCACATTGCCATTTAATATTTCACACATAAAGACAAGTAATAAAACATCAAATGCTC
This sequence comes from Sequoia sempervirens, assembly GCA_007258455.2. NCBI lineage: Eukaryota > Viridiplantae > Streptophyta > Pinopsida > Cupressales > Cupressaceae > Sequoia > Sequoia sempervirens. The sequence goes on from VDFB02267748.1 coordinate 27,027, forward strand.
ATATATATATCAAAGTTTTCTATCCATGTCATCACTATATACAATCTCACTGAGGTCTATGACTACCAAATCCCTCGTGATCTAGTAATCGCACTGGTCCAGTAGTAGTACATCAGGAGATGGTAGTGTGTGATCGTGATCACGATCCACTAAATCTGAGCACAAAATCTAAGCCTTGTATCTATCCAAGGGCCTCCCAATGTGCCACTACTATCTGATCCCTCTCCGCTTTTAGCAGAGCTACCTTTGACTCTAGTCTCTTGAACTTTGTTGGGGTCTATGATGACTGTGCCTCTGCTACAACATTGGCTTGGTGGATTTGCCTCCTCAAACTCTCATATGTTGCCAGCAATCTTGTGAATGGCCTGAGTGACTCTAGGTCCTGATCCATAATAGGTGGGGGAACATAGTCTAAGTCCATCGCCTCCTCGTCGATAGATGTTGGCACTATCTCTACAACTTCCTGTTGATAGAGATCCCACTAGTATCTCGTAACTCCTACAAGGTAGAAACAATACACAATTAGTACACCTCATGATATATATAAAGCATAATCATAAACATAAAGTACATGAATAAATAAAATATCATCACCCATATCTCTAGAAGGCTGAGAAACACCAACCTCATCTTGTGTAGGGGGCATAGAAGATGTGCTAGCTCCTCCATGACTGTGGATACTGATGTCTGTTGCGGCTGCTACTCGTGATCTAGTCATACGAATGGGCAAGGGATCTCCCCACTCATGTTGATCCTTAGTCGTTGCCTCATCACCATCACTCATGGGTAGCTCCTCCTCCTTGTCCTCCTCCTAGTCCTCCTAGTTCTCATCCTCCTCTCCTTTGTCCTGGCCATCATAGTCAGGATCTGCATCTTAATCATACTCCTCATCTATGAAATTTTTAAATATGTCTGCCACACTGTATGGTGTCTCCTCGGCCTTGTCCTCTGTATCATCTCCCTCATTTGGAAATGGTATTACATCTCCTATAGGGTAATCTATTAGAAAAACATGAGCTGGTTGTGATACTATCAACCACTCCTCATAATCATCTGTGGCATCGACATTATCAACGTTAGAGACTAGAGGCTCATCATGATACAAGTACTTAGAGTCACTCTTGACAACATTGTCTACAATGAACCGTACTGTATCACCTGGCCTTCAGGAACTTCACACTGATCTCTTGAAAAAGGGTCATTCCCTAGGTGGTGTTTGGATTTTCCCAAACTACTGCATGACTCGATCATAGTAGAAAGGATGTACTACATAGTCATGTCAACCAACCAAAAATTTGTCTAGTTGTAATCTCCTAAACTACCTCATGGGATCTGGCCACTGAAGTGTAAGCTGATAGGGTCTCCAGAGGATCTTGTCCTCTAATCGATCAAATCTCACTCTCCAAAAGTGTAAATCTCCATACTACCACAACCATCGTAGAGGATAGCTAAAGGCCTGAGGGTACCCCATAGATGTCAAACATGGGAAGCCGGTAGGTCTAGTACAAGTGATATGCTCAAGGCACCAAACCTGTAGAAGCGTATAGTGTACCATGTTGTCCACCTCCTAAAAAATGAACTGTCCAAGATCATAGTATAAGTGTTCTAGGATACAACACCCCTAGGCGTATACTATCTTGTGCTCTGCCATCTCGTGTATTAGGTGTACCAGTCCTCCCTCTAGGTGTACTGTATGCCCATTTGGGATGAGTACTGGTGCAACTTTGTGCATCATAATCTATCTCACCATTGGGGCTCGTGAATATAGTAGCATCAAAAACTCAATCTGTGCCCTCACCTGATCATCATGTATTGGCCCATTTAGGAAATATTGCATGTCTGCCTTCTGCTCGTAAAATGTATGATTTCCCTGAAAGCGTACCCACTCTCCCCGAATGGGAACTTAGAGGATGCGGTGGAAATCCTCTAGAGTGGTCATCATCTCACTAGTAGGAAGGTGGAATGTATAGGTGTCTGAATCCCAATGCTTGACTAGGGCCATCAACATCACATCATGGTACCTCATGGGGGGCATGAGGTATGCCCAATATATCCCAATGACATGCAAGTGCTCTGTGACCTTTGATGAAAGTGTGGGGGATAGGTCTCAAAGAAAGCTAAGCTTCTTACCACCCAAATGTTGAAATGAACAGGTGGGTACCTATTAATAAAGCAAAAATATGCCCTATAAGCAATCTAAAATATTTAATTTCTACATTATTCATCATAAAAGTGTGTTAAATTCCCTCTAGTGTGCTTTCCTAAAATCCCTAGACACTTTAGACCCCTTTTGGGACACTTCGCGAAGAAACATGACATTTTGCGAAAAAGTGGGACACTTTGCAAACAAAAGGGAAACTTTGCAAACAAATGGGACACTTCACGAAAAAAGGGGACACTTTGCGAATTTTTTTCTAGGATCCAAAATTAGCCTCAAAATTCATAAAAACCATCAAATATCTGTAGAAGCTAAGAAAAGGTAGCAGAATTGACTCACCTCATGTTGACGCTCATCACGCATCACCTGATCTCGTAGCTCGTCTAGTCTCACAGTCTTGTAGTATCATTTTCTCAACATATTTCACTATTCTCTTGTCACTCTCAAGCTACAAGAAGGTAAAATGAAAAATTAAGTTATAATTTACTTTACTTTTAGCTCTTGTGTATGTTTAAAACTAGGGTTTTACTATATTAGGGTTAAAAAGTGCTTTTTATCCAAATTAACATAACGGGTGCTAGAGAGCTCCGTTCTTTATGCCATTTGTTGCATTGAAACCATAATTTCACTCCCGACATCTTCAATCATCTTTCATTATGTGGCATGGTACTTGGAAATTCCCTATGATATGATATGCCTTAATCGATGTGGCTAGATTGCTACCTTGATTCCACCTCCGTACAACAACTAGAATCGAGGGGGGAATACATCTACCCTCAAATTTGATTTCTAGAAGTTAGATAAGAGGAATTTTGGACAACTAATGAATTTGTGTTGTAGGATGTAGTTCCTAATGTTGTGGTTTTTTAGATAACTACATTGGGGGATTCATTCTCCCATCTTCTGAATGAGTATCCTTTTATGAAACAAAGTGTATTGTTTAGAGTCCTTTAGCTTGTATATGCATGTAGAGTCATATGGGCACTAAAGTGGGGGCTAAATTTAGCATAGAAAATTGTACACACTTGAAGAAAGAAGCAATTTCACACTTAATTTGGACCTATTTTGGCACCCTTGCATTAATTACTCTTTAAAATCACCATTTATAGGCCCCTAAGACCCATTATTTCGGACCTTGAGGCTTATTCCACTCAAAAATCATATAAATCCTAACAAATAACACTTAATTCATTTAAATCCTGAAAACCCACCTCAAAAACCTTAAGTGGGACCCATTCACCACCTTAAGGTGAATGAATCCCCTTTGGTGGGACCCATTCACCAAGGGTGGCGAATGAGTCCCTTTTGGGGTATTTTTAAAGTTTGAGCAGGAAATTCATTGACTTAATTCAAATTTCCAGTAGATGTTGGCCTTTGAGGTCTAAATAATGATTAATTGGGTGTTAATTCCTATAAATATAAGTTTTTAGGTCACTTTTCATCACATCTAGCAATTTTTAATAAACAAATTCAAGAGTCAAGTATTGAGAAGCTTTCACAAGAACATTCACAAGTCTATTTACAACAAATTTGAAGCTTTGGGTAGCATTCAACAATTTTTTTGTAGGTATTCAAGCTCACTTTTATTCTAGATCAAGCATTGTCAAGGGTTTATCATGGATGCCTATGGAGAATCATGAAGAATTCTAGGTTGGGGAGATGCAACTAGCCATCAAGCCAAGCCTAAGGACTTGTTTACTAAGTGATTCCATCCTCCATTATCTCTTTATCTTTAGCCTAAGGAAGGTTTGCATGCCATTAAGATTCCTTTAAGGTGATTTAGGTTCTCTTAGAGTGAGTCTTACATTATTCAAGTTTCATTCATGCATCTTGTTCTTACATATTAGAATAGGGTTACATCTTGCTTCATATTTCCTAGTCTTAGACACACTTAGGGCTAGGGTTTTTCTGCATATTTCATTATCTCTTTCAAGTTTTAAATACCAAAATAGGGGTTTGACTGAGGAAAACCCCCTGTTAGAAATCAAATTATATTCTATTTTGTAAGTGTTTTCGTAGAACCAAAACCAAGTTTCAATGTGGGAATAAAGTGCAGGTGTCAAAGTAAAGATTAGTGATTTTGATTTTCAAAAAAATGGAAGAGGACTGATTCGCCATTAGTGGCAAATGAGTCCCACTAGGGGTGTTCATTAGATTAGTTTGTAGATTCCAATACCCTTTTTTCTGAAACAACTTTCTGGGCAGAAAACCTGATCTGGGACTGATTAGCCCAGGTTGGTGAATGAGTCCTAGTTGGTCAAAAAGTCAACATTTCTAGATTTTCAAAGCTACTTTCAGTTATTTTGAGACTTCCAGGTGCCCATCATTTATTGTTACAATTTCTTATTCTGTTTTGATTGTATTTTCAAAGCATTTTATAGGTCATTTAGGTCTTTTTGCATATCACATTATGTTTTCAAACATCTTGCATTTTCTAAGTTTACATTTGGTAATTAATCTCTTTGATCAATTTTCAGCATTTAGGACAATCCCCTTTGATAGATTTCAATCTTCTTTGCATTGGAATCTCAAGGGCTTCTTCTTGAGTGAGCCATTAAAATTTTTGCACCTCTCTCCTTTTAGGTCTAAAACCCTAGAAGTGTAAGAGAGACCCCACACACAAAAATATTTGGTTCAGGTATATATGGCTCTTTTCTACCTTACAATACCTACATGTATATAAAATTCATTAAATTCTCTAGAGCAATATCACCCTCCATTATTTAACATTGATACTTTAATTTTTTGATCCATCTAATTTTTAACAAGAACTTTGAAATATTAAAACTTGCTATTTTTTATTTATTTATGCCTTAAAAAATAAACGCAAGTATAACATGAGTAGTCACCAAAAAAAGAAACATAATAGTTAGATTTTCCAATAAAAGCAACATCTACATGACCAAATACATCAATAAGAATTAATTCCATTTATCATTTTTCTCTAGTTATAATAAAATTAAACTTTACTTTGTTTACCAACCATATAGTTCTCACAAAAATAAAAATTCATAGAATAACTAACCAAACCATCCACCATAATTTTATCAAAAAGGGGTCTTAATCTCTTTTCACTAATGTCAATGAAAAAATGCACGAATATGAGTTTTCAATTATAAAGGCATAGTTGAAGTATGCATATGCATCAATTTTAAACAATGTCCCACATTAGGATCCTTTATCTATCATCATTTTTTTTCTTTCCAACCTACAACTATTCTTATTGATAGAATTAAAGTGTCATTTACCTTGTAATCTTATTTATTATTCATGTATCTCTAAATCCCTTGGAAATTTTCCTTGGATGCCTCAATTGGAAATAAAATTTATTTTATAATTCAAATTCTCTTAGAATCTTGATATTAGTTGTATGAATTTGTCATGCCCATAATTTTTCTAGAAAAATCCACCCATTTTTTTTGAATGGGATAGAGAATTATTCAAAGTTAATCTCGCACTTTACATTATCATTGTTTATTCAATTATGAATATTATACTTATAATTTTCCATATTATTCTTGGTTATTAATATCATCCCTATTATTTTCCAAACTAATAACTCTCTTTTAATGCCACTATTCAATTATATTGTCAATATCATATGGCCTATTATATCCTTTATCGATGATTTAATATTGTAATTGCTTATTTTATTTTATTTCCTTGGGTTAAAGAATATACTACCATGATTTCATTAGTTGTTACTAATATTTATCGGGCCATGGTGTTGGTAAGGATAATTTCCAAAATTATTTAAATTTTACCACCTAATTCTATAAAGTCAATATAGAGTTATTACTATAATTCATATATATTTAAATTTACCCCTTAAGTAATTAACACCATAAAGTTACCATGGATATTTTTTTTTTCAACAAAAGGCATTATGCCTATATATTATATATTAATATTAATATGAAAATTACAATATCTAACTGTTTGTTGGCTCTTTTCAACCATAATTGACAACTTGATCACTTCTTTTGACCCAAAAAACACCTTAATCCCTTATAAACTGATTGTTGCCATATATGATTGACATCCCCAGAACAAAGAAACCCTATATACTGACTACCTATTATAAAACAACTAGTTATAGTAGAGTTTAATGTATGTATTCACTTCACTGAACCCATTATACAAAAATTACATGCCTTATACAAGCATAAAACGAAGGCTACTTTCAACCCTTTAACTTTCAAATTAACTATTTACCAACAAAATTCACCACCTTTGGACAAGCTATTTCCTCCATTTGAATGGTTTGAACCTCATTTTCATCTTGCTATTTTTTTAGTATGATTGCTTCAGGATGATTAGAAGGCATGACATTAAGGTTAATCCCCAAGTCAACATGTGCTTCAACTGGTTGATGCAAACCACTATTCTCATTTGCGATTTCTTGTGGCCATGAAAAAAGTCTTGGAGGATTGTGCACATGGGTTAGTAGTGTCATGATTGCTTGCACTTTTACCCTTACACTCTCCACTAGTTTAGAATCTATCTCCCCTACATACCTTCTGAGTGTAGTTAACATGAAACTAGAATCTTGGCAAGACAAATACTTGTTGATTGCAATGAACAAATATGGAAAGGCAGTTCTATGTAATAGAAAGTTCCTAGGAAATAAGCCACCCAAATACCTATGGCTCTTCCATAGGTCATACCCTTAGAAATATTTAGATAGAACACCATTTTGTAAATATTCTTCATTTACCACTTTGTTAGTGATACTTTCCATTTCCCTAACATCTTGAAGTAAATCCATTAAGTTTGAAATGAAAATTGATAGCAGTTGAGATGGATAAATCAACCTCTTTACCTCTAGTTTCATTACTTCAACTCCAATTACCCTTGAAATATGCTTTTTGAATGTTGCATAGTGGTCTTTGAACATAAGTTGAAACTCTACATTGTCGATTTCCTCTGATATTGGGAGCTCCCACTCATTCACTGGAATAAAAACTTTGTAATTACGGGGATAGAATGCCATCTACCTCCTCTTACATGCAACACAAAAGAGAGACGAAACCATGAGCTCACCACTACTGGAACCCTTGTGTACATACACCCTATTTTCCAAGATAGTAACACAACACAATAACACTAACACTAACACAACACAACAACGAAGAACATGAGGGAATAAGCCTTGAGATACAATATTTATTGATAGAGATGAAGAAACATGTCATATAAAGGTTATCTTTTCATATGTGTTGTAAAATTTTTGCACACACCACAAAATGATTACACTTTTTATAATCATACCACTAGCCAAATTTAGCTATGTAGAAACAAAACTATAACCATGTCTCCAAATTTCACAATTTATGCCCACCACTTTGCCTTTGTCCATGATAATCAATTATTTAACACTAGTATAATTACCCACAACATGATCCTGATTCACACATGCGATCTTACTTAAGACATTGGAAATTGAGACACCTATAACCTACAAAACAACACACTTTGTTAGTAATAATTGTTTTTTAGAAATGGATCTTGCTAAATTGCTTTCGCCCAACTCCAAATTTAACCTTTTCTTGTGAAAAAGATATGCAATCAATCTTGGTTGTACACCCCTTCTTGGATAGAATATTGCACACAAGTCTACCAAATCCTAAACAACACACCTCATACTATAATCATTTCATTGCACTTGCACATCACTTCTTACACTGAGGATGATGCTCGAACTTGCCAATGTCATTTATAGCTGAGTACCATGATGTACTAGAACAAGTATGTAAAAATGAAAATTAAGCTTGAAGCCAATGTTAGCATAAACTTCGCCTTAATTTACCATGTGTGTTGATATAATTATAACAATAGATGAGCAAAACTAAATATTGCACCTTCTTATTCAAACATAATACAACCTTTCTCACAACATATTATAACATCTTAAAGTAACAATTCAAACAAGGGTTCCTCCATCACATGACAACAATTCTGCTAGCTTAGCATGAAGATCCTGGGAAGAAACAACATGATTAACTTCCTCACTCAACTGATCACAACTTGAGTTGGCCAAATAATCTGCAACACTGTTACCTTCTCTATAGGTATGGATGATTTGGTAGGATTCTAACATGTCTAATAATGACCATATCTATCTCATTATATATCCCAATTTCTAGTTTACAAAATGATGCTCATGACATGCATTTAAGATTAACAAAGAGTCTCCTTCAATTTGAATCTTTGTGAGCTTAAAACTAAGAACTAGTTTTTAAACCATGAAGCAATGCTTGAGCCTTTGCTTCATTATTGGTTCCATTTTGTAATTTATATGACTTAGCACATAGTATCGACCCCTTATAATCTTTAATGATGACTCCTGCTCCAGAAAAACCTAGATTTCCGCTTTCAGTTCCATCACAATTCAACTTAAACAAACCCTTTGGTGGAGGTTTTCATCTTATTTCTTTTCTATTCACTTTTTGTGTTAAATGATGCAAGCTTCCTTTAAACGGAGAAATTAGAAGAGGCCAAACCACCATTAACTTTGAATCCCAATTAGAAAAAAATAGAGCCAACATGTTTTACTTTACACACATAACCATTGACTATTTCTGAGATTGAATGCTCTAAAGTAATCAATACTTGATTGAGATTAAGTTTTTCTTTTATAAAGATACATCTATTTCTTGCCCACCATAAAGCCCAAACTACTGACACAGGAATTACCAACCAAATACTTGCAAAAAAGGAATTTCTATAGATTTTTGGCCAACTTGAGAATAATTTCCAAAGAGTATCTGGAAATGGAAAATACCAATTCATTTTGTTTTCCACAAACAACCAACACGATTGTGCTACTGAACATGTTAGGAAAAGATGATTTACATCTTCAAATTCCTCATTACAAAGAGCACATTTAGAAGGGTCCACAATCCCTAGTTTTAAAAGCCTATCACTAGTTAGAATCTTACTCCTAATAGCTAACCATGAAAAACAACCTGCTTTAGGCAAGATCATAGGATTCTAACAAAAAATTTATGCTCTTTGTTTCACTACCTGTGACCTTGCCTAAGAAATTGACTTATAACCCTCTTTAACTGTGTAAGAGTCTGAGTTTGACTTTTCCCGTATCAACCTATTAGCTACAACCTTGCAATACACAATCATTTTCTGAAGAATAGATTGCAAACACACCTTATGCTCATTGCTAATTGCAAACCCTGAACAATCCTTCCAAGGTGCTCTACTAGAAAATGGATCCACATAATGAATATAATCTCTAACTTGATCACCCCAACTTTCTATCAACAAATTTTCTAAGATATGAAAGTTATGCAAAGAATTCAAGCTTGGAGACCCATTCCACGAATCCTTCCAGAAAAGTGCCTCTTGACCATCATTTACCTCCTAGGTTAAATATTGTAGAATGATTTTTCTACAAGAAACTAAAAAATTTAACATCATAGAACCTGAAGGTAGGTTTAAAATTGTAAATATTCTTGATAGATTTACGTTGTCCAAATATTTCAGTTGCATTATCTTACACCATTTCAAATGGGGCTTTGCATACATATGCCAAACCATCTTTGCACCTAATTCCATATTTCTTTCTGCCATATTATGAAGACCCGCAACCCCTTTTACTTTCTCCGAGCACATAGTTTCTAATGAAATTAAGGAATTTTCTTCTTGTTATCCATGTTACCAATCCACAAAAATTTCCTGATCAATTTTTGAATATGAACAATAATAGATTTAGGAGCTTCCAAAACATACATAGAATAGTTTGGAATCATGGAAAGAACTGTCTTGACCAACAAAATTCTACCCAATAATGACAACCAACACCCTTTTCATGACATGATTCGTGATTCAATGCTTTGGATAATTTTATGCCAATAAGAAACCTTGTTTTGACCTCCAAAAAAGGGGATACCAAGATATTTGCACGAAAGTTGAGCTTGTTGGAAACCTAAAATCTTCACAATCTGCTTTTCAACAACTTTTGTGTTGAACACATACACTTTCAATTTTCCCTCATTAATTCTTTGACCTGAAGCTAGACAATATTAATCTAGTATTGTTTTAAAATGTTGTGATTCAGATACAACAACCTTATCAAAGAGTAAAGTATCATCAGCAAACAAAGAAGAGTTGTTGTTATATTTGTGTCTAGAATTGAAATTCCCTATATGGATCCCTGAATATGAGCCTTGTGAATTGACCTACTCAAATCCTTTGCTAATATTATAAATAGGAAGGGCGAAAGTGGATCACCTTGACAAACCCCTTGGGTTGATCCAAAAAAACCAACTGGAGATCCATTTAGTAAGCCTGAAAATTTCATAGATGAAAAATAATTCATGATCCACTTATACCACTTAACATAAAAACCAAAACTGAGTAGCACCTAATTCAAGAAAGCCCAATCAACCCTATCATATGCTTTTTGCATATCCAACTTAATGTTCATAGAAGAGATTTTTTTTTGTAGCAACATAATGAAGTAATTCATGTGCTACAATAGCACCTTCTTCCATCTCCCTTCCAAGTACAAATCCACCCCGATCTTCTAAAAAAAAATTAGATACAAGGGGGTGTAAATGAAGGTATATGGCCTTAGTAAAAATTTTGTATACAGTGTTACACAATGAAATAGGCCTAAAATCTGAAAAAAAGTGTGGGGTTGTAATCTTTGGAATAATAGAAATATATGTTACATTAAATTTTATTAACATGCCACCATATTTTCTTGAATCCATTGCATTAAGAATATCTATACCCACAAAGTCCCAAAATTTATGAAAAAAGATTGGTGTGAATCCATCTAGGTTTGGTGCCTTATCTGGTGGCATAGAAAATACTTCTTTAACTTCCTTTAATGAAAAAGGGGCCAACAATCTCTCATTATCTTCAAGAACGATTAACTTTGGGATGATCTAAAGAAGATCATCTCTTTCCCTTACCACCTAAGCATTATCAATCTTATTAGTGGATGACAAAGAAGAAAAGAATTTGATACCCTCTTTTTGAATATCTTCTTCCTTTGTTAAACATACTCCTATGACACTATCATGTATTGAAAAAATTAATTTTTTTGACTTCTTTATTTGTGCAAAAATATGAAAAAACTTGGTATTTCTATCTCCATCCTTTAACCACAACTCTCTTGACTTCTTCCTTCAATACACTTCCTCACTCACAAGCATTCCTTCCACTCCTCTTGCAACTTTTTTTGATCTTCAAATAGCATTGTGTCTAAACCATTTGCAATAAGTGCTTCATTTACATCAGAAAGTATTTTATAAACCAAATCTTTTTGCACAATGATATTCTAAAAAACTTGTTGTCCATAACTTAATATGTCATTTCATGTGATCTAACTTCATACTCAACTAACACATCCTAGAACCCTTGCCAAAAGGTGCACTTAACCACCATTGCCTTAGTAAATTTGGAAATTGAGGGTGAAAAAACCACATTGCTTCAAATTTGAAAGAAGATTTCCATTTTGGTTTGACTTTCTTTTGACACACATCTAAAGAGATTGCAAAATGATCTAAAGCATTGAAAGACAAAATTTCAAATGATAAATCATATTTAGTTTCTGCCCAATTTGGAGAAGTTAGAAATCTATCCAATCTTTCTGCTATTTACAAAAAAAATTCCTCCTATTATTCCATGTGAAGCTTCCATTCAATGGAACTATGTCTAGGGTGATCCCATAATAGTCGTTTACACTTTCTGGGAGATCTTGATTTTTGTTGAAATCACATATTTTTAGAAAATATAATGATTTAAGCCTTGAAAAGTTTCATTTAAAGGATTCCAATTGAAAAGGGTTTGATCATACCCCTTTGGATAGAACCCCGCTAGTTTTAAACCATACCTATGATAGAGTCTCCTTTACACCTATCAAAATGCTGATAAAAAACCACTTTTGATCTACTTTTTGGGGGATCAAATGAATTCATTTAAAATTTTCCTTTTGTAAGTATGTAGTCCTTATTATAAGCTTCCCAAAAAGTATAATTTTAAATAAATTTAATTTGATTATTATATTAATTTTTTATTTCTTGTGAATGTAGGTTTTTCACCAAAAATCAAGCTCTCTATTCTGCACATGTGGAAAAATAGCAAATTATCAAGAAAGAATATGAAAAATATCTATGCACTAAATATTGATGTCCTTGATCTAACCAAAAAAAAAAATTGAATTTTTATACATACAAAAAAAAGTTATGTTTTAGCTAGTAAATCATGTCTAAATTATAACTGGTTTGACTTTTAAAACTTAATTAAGAAAAAAATATTCAATGAAATGCTATGAAACCAATTCCATGCACTAAATATCATATTTACAAATCTAAATTCAAAAAAATTATAATTTTATCCTTCATAGAAAAAGAAGTTATGTGTTAGCTAGTAACGCCACTCTTTAAAAATGGTGTTTACTATTAAAAACTAGTTTTTGAAGGAGATGGAAAAAGAAATCCAATTTGATTCCAAATTTTTTTAAAAATATATATTTAGAATCTACAGAAAAAAATTCACAAATCACTAGTTTACATCATCTTCAAATTCCTCACAATTTAGCTACTATAGGTGCCCGAAAGTGAAAATTTAGTAAAAAAAATCATTTCAATGTCCAATTTGGCCAAAAATTGTAAACCAGTATATTGTGGGATCACCCTCCACCAATGCATTGTCTTGGATGAATGATTGAAAATATTTCATATTATTTTTAGGTGGAAAATACCACCTTTTTTCTCTAAAGATGATACTATTGCATTAAAATCCATTGTTAGAATAACCTTGTCTTGACCCAACTGATCCATAATTTGAATCAGCTTATCCCACAAAAGTTTTTTCCCCACTGAATTATTCGACCCATATACATTTGGCAGCCAAAATGATAAATCATAATGGGTGATCTGCATTAGTTTCCAATTACACTCACAAGTAACATTAGAAATAATTACTATTTTATCATTCCAAAAAGTAATAAGACCTCCTGATGCCCCTTGTGATGGTAATTGAAAAGATCTCCACTTAGACCATTTTTTGCTAAACATTCCAAATGACTCCATTGATACTTTTGTTTCTTGTAGAACCACTACATCTACCCCATAAATATCCAACTGTTGCTTAATTTAGGCCCTCGTGTCAGAAGCATTAATGCCTCTGACATTCCAAGATATGAGTTTCATAATACCCTAGGAGAGCAACATGCTCTCCTTGGTCTTTTTTGCTTTTCACTATCACCAAACTTGTGACCATCTAAAGTAGATTGAATTCTTGCATCTATTTCCTCTTGAAGCTTGACAGCTAAAGACTTCCTACCTCTTTTAGCAGGTGACTTTTTACTAATGGGAGGAGACAAAGGAGATTGTGCTATCGAAATATTATTGAGATTTTCTAGCCCTTCTACTTCACCTAACACCTCCATTGCAATCTCTTCTATTATTTGTTCCCCAACAGATGAAAGAGCTTCATCGACAAATAACTCAAGCTCCTTATTAGAGGAATAAGATGAAGAGTAGAGATAAGATGACACCTTTGTCCTTTGATCAAGTAAAAGAAGATTGCAACCCCTTTCACCATGAATTTAAAAAATATGTGACATTGCACATTGATTATCGGTACCAACAGTTAGCATTGTAGCATAGTTATTGATTTGCTGAATGCTTACAAACTTGATCAATGGAACAAGTAGTTTGAGAGAATTGGAAAATTTATTCATTGAAAAAAAACTTTCCCACCCATCTGGTAATGTAACAATAATTTATTTTTGCTTTAAAAGAGAACTCCTAACTATTAGCAACTTGGCTAATACCTGATCTATCTTTTTTGAAGAATAGACCTCCAAATTAGTAACTGTACCATACTTAGAACTCCCTTTTGGAAAATATTGGGTATTAATAGTGGAGATCTGCCCACTGGAAGATCCCATGAATACAACTTGAGGGCTTAATGACTTTGTTTGCATTTCCCACCCTTGAACAACATCAAATTAAAAAACTTGTGTAACAATTCCAGCACATGAAGAAGGAATGGATGCATTTTTAGGAGGAGAAGAAACAATGTCTCCCATTTCCTCATTCTGTTGACATAAACTTGCAAGATGAAGAAGGCAATGGCAAGAAGAACAAAATGTATGTGACTCTTCAAATACAACTTATCTCTCCCACACCCCATTAGGAGATGTAATACACAAAGCAGTGGGAAGACACTTTATCACATCAAAAAGAGCACAAAGCCTCACAGGCAGTGAAGGATTTAAAAAAAAATCCAAATCATGATGAATACAGATACTCAATTGATTACCCATAATTTCAATAAGGTGGGTCTCTCTGTATTCAAGTGGTAAACCCTGCAACTGGATCCAAAAAGGCATGAACCTAACTCTAGTTTGGGAAGGAGAGAAATTGGGGATCCATGTAGTATATAAACCAGTGCCTTCACAAAACCATGGCTTGACTCTATGAACTACATTTCTAGCTTCCTTATTGGAAATAATGACAACAAATAGCCCATCCCCCTTATTTAGATAAAAGACTTGAGTAGATCCTTCCCATTCATGAAAAACCCAAGATTGTAAAAAATTTAAATCAGGAGAGAGAATTTCCAAAACTTACAGATAAGCGCTAAACCTTGAAGATCCTACACTTGGGGTTGAAGCATTTCCTCCTTAAAGGTAACCAGAACATAATCTTCCAGAATAAATTACTTTTCAACATTGGACGCCAAACTTTTCTTTGAGGTTTCAGGCTAAAAGCTTTTCCAACCACCTTCTTTCTCTGAAAAGAAGCATCCTCCATAGTTTTACCCTTTTGATCCAGATAACCAGAATTGGAAATGGGGATAGAATTTGGAAATGGAGCAGGAGGACTAGAATGATACTTTGAATCAACAACATTAGACCTCCTATTTGGAATGAAGGGAGCTCCAAAATTGATTGGAATATTATTTGGGAATGTAGCTGGAGGACAACTAGAGACCAAATCCACCCAAGATCGCCACGATGTGCCTGAGGACTCATCATGAGATCTAATCTCCGATCCACAAACATCAAAAACCGGTTGTGTAACCCTACTCAACGCTTTCTTGGTATAGGAAAGAGGCTGAGAGGACATACAAAATTTGGAGGAACAAAAAAAATGTTGCCTAGCCAAATGAGAAATTCCATTAAGAGCATTGACACCATGTTGATTTGAAACACCTCCCCTAGGATTACCTTGGTGACCTTTGAAGGTCACCAAGCCCTTAGAAGAACCATAAAACCCTCGATTCTCCCATAAAAAATCATTTATAGGTACACAAGACCATGATCTACAAAAAGAAGCATCTGAAGCATGCGAAAATGGACACCTTCCTGCTCGATTGCCACCATGGAAGCCCGAAACATACCTAGAACAACTCAATATTTTTGAAAAACTACCGTTGGTGAAGAATGGTGCATTCTAATTTGTGTGGTGCTCCATTTCCCTTTCACACAACTTCATTCATATTTATTATCTTTACCATGGAGATATTACTATATGTATTCACTATATATTATTACTAGTCGTAAAACTTACACTATTCGTTAAAAATTTTGGCAACATAATAATAACTTATTTATTTATGAAAATACCCATTATAGTGCTCCAACCAACCTGATAATAACATCTATTAATTAACATATTAACATATTAATTTAGGATGCTCTCAAGCAATCTCCCCCTAATAGATTTCTTATGGTATTATCATGGTATTATTACACAAATTTTAAAATTATCCTTAATATCTTAATTGTCATTATTTTAAATCTCAATTTACCTCACTAATATTACTTCCATCTAAATAATAAAAATAATAATAACATCACTAACTAACCCATGTTAAAAATAACAATTTTATTCTATTTCTATTTTTAATCTTAGTTTACCCCACTAAAATTACTCCCATCTAAATAATAAAAATAATAATAACATCACTAACTAACCCATCTTAAAAATAAAAATATTAATTCACTTCAATTCCCCAAATAATAATAATATTCCCTTATTCTATATTTCCTTCCCTTCATAATATTATTAGCATCATAATCCTCCAATGTCTCTAATCTCATTTATTTTAATTTTGAATACAATATTTATTCAAATTCATCACTAATTAAAAGATAATCTTATTATTAAAATTAATTTTATTATTAAGGATAGTGAATTCACTTGCTACTATTATCAAGTGTAGCAATAACACTGCATATAAGAATATAACATTGTAGTCACATTTAATAATATAAATGTGCATCTTTGAAACATCCTTGTGGTACTATAAAAAAATATAACAGATATAGATTGAGTGGCATATATTTATATACATAAAGATATATTTACATTCTTATTATTTATTTTACTTTGATATTAACATAATTATTATTTTTGTATCTCTATTGATATCACCCATAAGTATTATACTGATATATTCGTACAAAGTCAACTAGCATTAATACTAATATTTTCTCCTATCTATAATATTAATATCCTCATTTTAATGGAATGTATTATTCTTACTAATATATTTAACATTTAAAATACATTAATTCTATGTAACTATGTGTAGTCTATCCAATAAATACATATTTTCCTATCATTTGTTTTTACCAAACTCCAAGGAATCTTGCCAATATTATGCTAAATAAATTTCATTTACCTCACTAACACTTAAAGCTAATCGTATTATTGGCATGGTAGATTTTACTTTATCATAATAAATGGGTGTATTACCATTCTCCAAAGATTCTAAATTTGGTTTAATATTCCTGGCAATGATAAAACATGGGCATCAATGATACATCGCTGGCATAGAATCTAAATACAATTAAAGCAATTAACATTATATAAGGATAGTGCCTGAAATTGAAAGTGAAGTATATACACATTATTATTCCCTAATTAATATTTTATCCCAAGCTAATATCATCCTGCAAACTATTGGTGAAGTGTACCTATGCCATTACTATGGCTCCAACTATGAAATCTACATAGGCATATATATTAACCATGGATAGTTGATTGATTAGATAAACTTTGGCAAGAATTAAATACTAATTTCAACAAGCATGGAGTAATTTCAAGATACCTGGGTATTCCCCTTGGCATAGGATTTTCTCTCTCTAAAATGTGGAAATGGTTCATTAATAAATTAAAAAGAAAGCTCCAATTTTGGTCAAACAAATTTTTATCAATGGTTGGATGCATTCAAATTTCCAACAAAGTCCTCATAGCTAGTCATTTCTACATCTCATCATGTTGGATTCCTTCCAAAAGCAGTTATAATCAACTAACTTAGCTAATTAGAGATTTTCTATGGGGAAAATGGAATTTAACAAAAAAGGTCTTCCAATTGCTTCATGGTTATATTGCATCCAACCAAAAAACAAAGAGGGTTTAGGAGTAATTGACCCCCTTACACAAGGGATTTGCCTCATTGCTAAATGGATCACTAGATCTCTTAATGGAGCAACACCATGGAAATATCTTATTAGGCACATAATTGCTACAACAAAAGTCAATAATGCTTGGAAAGAGGTTGGGTGGAAAGATAAAATCCTTATGGCTAAGTACTTCAAACCTCATGCCTCTAGTCAATTTTTAAGCATATGGAAAGCTTGGCAACATGTTTCTCCTCTTCTTGAATGGAAAGGACAAGATCTTATCCATGGTATGAGTTTTGATGCTTCCTCTATTTGGTGGAATAGATTGATATGCCTTCAAGGGAAGCCTTTAGCAACTACCCCTCACCTGCATAGCAAGCTCTTATTCAAAAAAAGCATCAAGGAATTTAGGGACATTTGGGACTTCACAACTCTATCTTGGAAAAGTGACATACAACTTAAGCATGATTTCAAGCTATCCAATGCTCTCATCAATGACATTCACAAGTTGCAAGATGTTGTTCCTTTAGAGCTACAACTAAAACTGTGCACTCCTATTTCTTGCAATTTTCATAAGGATTGGAGGTGGGTTCCAGTTTATAATATTGAAAATTTCCCTCTCAAAATTATCTAGCTTAATATCCTTCTTCCAATTCAAATGCTTCCTATATTAAATCTGAAATGGAATCTAAATTGGTCCAAGTCCAAATGGTTTAGCTTGAGCACTGTTGTTTGGAAATAAAAAGCTGAGACCAAAGCACAATTTTGAGCATGGAAGATTATTCATTACAAAATTGTTGTGGGAGAATGCCTCACCTTTTTGCATAATCAATCCACCAAATGTCCATTTTGTCACAAGCTAGAAACCTTCAAACATGCATTTTGGTTGTGCAAACACTCTTAATAAATTTGGCAAGCTATTATGAGTCTTATTCCTAACATGTTTAATAGAAAATTAAAATGGAAATCAGCTCTTTTAGGGCTGCATTGTTCTCAGAGTGTAGTTTCAAAATATTTTCATCAATGTATTCTTCAATATATTTGGTTGCTTAGATGTAAAGCTATTTTTTCTAATGATTTTCTCCCTGTAGAAGTGATCATGCACAGTCTATTCTCTAACATTATTCTACAATAGTCAACTCTTGCTAAAGTATTGAAGGAGAAACACAACAACACCTCTGAGATTCAATCCTAACTATCTAAAGTTCAGTCTCAACTGGATGTAATTGCTAAAAAATATAATGGAGCTCTACTTTCAATGTTTAATATCATTAAGTATGATCATTTACTCCTCACTCTTGGAGAAAAATGAGTCTCATGTCAATTGTATGCTACCCTTAGCAGTTTTTCTTTTAGTTGTTTTAGTTGGTATATGCTATGGTGTTTTTTGTTTGACCACTTATGACAATCATTTGGGTTGGGATGTGCCTCTTTTAGGACCATTTGTACTATTGTAAATTATTGTTCTATTATTAATAAAATGCATTTTCCAAATAAATAAATAAAATAAGAATTAAATATGATTCAAAAGCTTCCCAAGCCATGTTTTCATCATGACATAGAAAGGTCATCTACACCAAACATATTAATGAGATGACAAACATTTACTGAAGCAGATAGAGGAGGTTATAGTCAAACATGCGAAGATCATCACCATCATCTATTAGATCTCGAAAAGGTACATGTGGATGCTTTGTAGGGAAAGGGTAACCTTTTTGTTGTTTTCTAGAAAACTTTGTAAGACTAACTATTTGACAACTCATTGAAAATATTAATTTATAGATAGCTCAGGTTTCTTGTGGTATTCTATATTGTGGTGTTTTTTTTTTCTTAAACAAGCATGCTTGAGTTGGAAAATAGATTGGTTTAATGCTTCCCAATAGTCTCTATTCTATTTCCATATTTTTAAGTTGTGAATGAGACTTGCCTACCAATAGTGCATCACTTTCAATACTCGAGAAAATATATACCTGATAAGCATATGGAGATTCTATAAACATGAAGAGATTATTCATACCAACAACATCTACTAATACACACAATACCCTTTAGTATCAATTTTTTAGGCTACATCATATTTTAATGGGTTTTTTTTTGTAAGAAGATATATTTTATTAATATTAAGAGATTAAACCATAGCTCAATGCCAGCCCCCCCTCCAAAATTGCATGACACCCTCAACAACAATATTGATGATGACAAGATGTACTGATCACCCATGAAATTGTGACCTAACTAATTCCCAATAATTCTTTATGCAAAAATTTAAAATAACATTTAATTCCCAGATTCATTAGATTTAAAATAAAATTGAATATAATGAATAAATCAAAAATTGCATTCAATTACACTAGATTAATTTTAATTTATTGCACAGTAAACAAAAAAGATTTAAAACAATGTGTATTTCTCTCATAATTAATCATGCATTAGTAAATACTTATCTTTTTTTGAAATGTGCAGACAGTCCCAACTGATTTCTTAGAGTGGATTTCAGATTCAATGTCTTCCGTCTATGAGCAATGGAGGAGGAATAGGTTCTTATCTAGAACCAAACATGTTCTTATCTAGAACCAAACAAGATGCTTCTCAAACATCTACACAACATGCTCCAGAGTACAAGTACTCAACATGCACAACAACCCTGGCCAGGACAATCCTGGGTGCACTCTGTACCATGAGTTGGACACACTCTGTGTTCCCCCTCCTCCAATGCCCACAACCTACTAACCCAAAATCTCACTCTCAACAATCTTTCCAACAATTTCTCTTTTTTTTCCACTTTTCTGTGTGTGTCCCCAATTATTTAGTTTCATGGGTTTTATACAACACAAAGGGTAGTTCCAACTGACACACCCTTTCAAAAAAATTACATTACAACATCCCATAAAAACTCCAATAATTATTTTATCATGTATTTATTTCTTGAACTATTACATTAGTTCTATTTTACTTTTATTCCTTTTTTTTCTTCCACAAGGAAAAAGTCATAACAATTCTCCCCCTGTAAACTAACTATTGTCCTCAGTAGCACAAGATGCATCTGCATCACAACTCAAAAAGCACATAATCAGTAATTGAATAAACTGATATTAAATACTTTAATATATAATACTTCATTTGAATTCATAGATTTTTATCTTTTCAATTAGCTAGTACTTTTGAGGGAGTCATTTTTTCCAATTATGATAAAACTATAGATACATATCAAGAATATTTATCAAATTTGTCTAATGTAACTTCATCATACAAAATTATTATCATGTGTTGACATAAAATTTATCCGGTGAATGGCATGCATATCACATACTATATATTCATTCATCGTTGAAACTATATATAATATATACTTAACATATTCTAAGATGATAATCATGCATTCTAGACTACATGAGTATCCTCTTTTCATATATAATACGTTATAAGCCACATGTACAAAGTTATTGGGTTGATCAAGTCCAATAACGAAGTACAACAAAACTCGATAATCTTGCTATAAATCTTTAATAATAAAACAATAGTAACTATTAACATGCATAGACTACTTTATAGAGAATATTAGGTCTAATCTTTCATGTTTTTAATTTAATCCAAAGATGAAAAATAATGATATGACTAAAAATATTTTTGTTCCTTATCTTGTAGTTACTAAATGATTTTAGGACTTGTGGATTGAGTCCACCACACTTCCACTATGCCACTCTAAAACTAATCGAATACAGGGTATGCCTTGGAATAACATATCACACTCATATTTAAATAGAGATCCCAAAAATATACTCGTATCCTTGTACTTCTTCATTAATTCTTTTATTTAATATTGTATAAGATCATTAGAATTGATTGCAAACAACCCAATACATGAGTTTTTATATACCCTAAGAATTTTATTCTTATATCAAGGCTTCTAATCACATGCTTCTCTTACCATCCATATTTATCCTATTTACACTTCCAATTTTGACCCCTTAACAATACCTTTGTGGTTATGCAAAAATTGTTTTCTTTCTAAATTATAAATCCTCTAAATGAATTTTGATAAGATGATCCTTCCTTGGAACATTTTGAACCATCTTAAATTTATTATTATTATTTTTTGTCAAGGCTTTTATTTTTATTTTTATTTTATTTATTTATTTATTTTTTATGCACATTTATTCATAAATTTCTCCTATAGAATATATAAATTATACCCCTATATATGAAAAAAAATCACATGCTTGTTGGACAATCTCTATCTTTGATTTATTTATGCCCTACATTGTATTTTATTGCATATTTGAAACCAATAATAAGCAATCACCCAAACCATATATCATGATTTATTTGAGGTGAAGAAATATGTTTATATACATAGTGTGCCCTATCATAATAAGGTAGCAGAGTAATTATCCCTTTTTACAAAGGTTATCTCTTATAATCATAAATCTCTCTTTTAAAAGAGTTTTCTTGAATATTTTTCATTACTCTATTTTTATTTTATTTTAATTTTAGGAACAAATATCTATTCAATATATAAAAATAAATTAGGGTTATCTCTCCCCCTATAAACTTCAACATGTCTGCATGTCTCATCCTAAGAAGCATTATCTCATTCTATATCCAATCATAATATTTTCAAGGTTTAAGATGTGGAAATAGCATGCCCCTATGGTTTTATTTCCTATAATATATTCTTAACAATTCATTCCAACCATATTGTCATTTCCCTAAATTTAAAATGTGAATCCAAAAACCTATGGGTTATGGGCCCACAATGTAACTTACATTAAACAAATATAGATGTTGATTTTGCACAAGTTACATCACAAGCATAATAAATCACTCAAAATAAATAGAGAGGTAATGGAAAATTGGAATGGGTATACAATTTTCACCCTAATCATAATAATAATAATAATAATAATAATAATAATAATAATAATACACCGAATCTTAAAAATAAATGGGTGCTACCTTAAATAGAATATGAACTTAGTACCACTAAAGTGATCCTCTCATATTTGAACTCTTGTGATAGAAAAATCAATGTTCTAAGGGCTTCATGAATCATCCAAACTATATTCAAATTTGATATTGACATCTAACTTAAATTTATAACCTTTTTAGAAAAATATAGCGCAAAATATTTTGCAATATTTTTTCCTAGCACTATACTTGATTTGCATGGCTGAAATGGTTTCTAATGCGAAGAGGTCTTTTCTCCTCTTGTGTCCATAGTTGCATGAATCTTTATTTCAGGTTGTGAAGGAATGTTGGATGAGTTGTACTTTTGTCCATGTTGTTTTTGTTGTCTCTGAGGACATTCTCGTCGGAAATGTTTCTCACCACATGTCCAACATCGTCCAGGCTCCAATCTATATTTGTTGGGATTAACCATATTTGCTGCTTGGTAATGGAAGGCCTTTGGATTGGATCCATTTTTCTCTAATTCATACTGCTTTCTTTTTCGTTTCTCCCTTATTTTCCTTGTAACTTGATTATATATTTCAAAATTTTCAGCATATTGTGCTACTTCATCCACTGAAACTGGCTTACCACACCATACACGAGCTTGGTATTCATGTCTTAAGCCATTAATGAATCAAACTACTCGATCATGTCCTTCAATAAATGGTACAAATCGATTTAGCCTTTCAAAATTTTGTTTGTATTCAGTTACTAATTGTAACCTTTGTTTTAATTCAAAAAATTCATTTCTCTTTTCTTGTATAAAATAATTTGACAGGTATTTTTGTTGAAATAGTTTTTTGAAGTGTGACCATCTTGTTTTGTTGGCTCTTAGTTTTGAAGTTTGGATGGTATCTTGCCACCAATTCAAAGCACTATTTTTTAATTGATAAGTAGCAATTCTTGTCCTACCATAGCTACTAGTATTTTGTAGATCAAAATATCTTTCTAAGTTGGTTAGCCATTGTTTCGCTTCTTCCCCAGTGCCAGTATTTCCACTATATTCTGGTAGTTTAACTTTTCGAGCAAAGTTGTCTAATTCCTTTCAGGTTTGCTTGTTATCGTTAGAGAATTATGATTCAGACGTGTGAGAAGAGCTATAACTGGAAGTTGAATCTTCTTCAGATGATGTTGGTCGTTTCTTATTACTTTTTGATTTACTTTTGTTCTTTTTCCTACTTGAGTGCCTAACTGATTTTGAACTTCTCTTGCTCTCTGATTGTTCCATGTTGTTTGGTCTCTTTTGTTCTAGAGCTTCTTGCCTAAGTTGTTGTCCTTGGGAAGCTAATTCAACGACTTCTTGCATTAATGCTTGGTTGTTTTCCTCTAAATTCTCATAGACTTTTTGGTTGCTCTCAGATAACATTGTGATAGCTCAATCTGTTTATATAAAAGGATTTAAATCAATATGCATTGTTCAAGAGTTATCCTTAACAATTAAGAAAACAATCTTTAAATGACAATACTTATAAATCTTAACTACTTAGTGTAATGCAAAATTTACTTTGATATGTTATCTTACTACGTAGAAAGTAAGAAGTTTAGGCTTGACATCCCTTTTAGATGAATTATTATCACACTGGTAAAATTGATTGCTGGAGGAATAACTAAACAAGTTTAGATTCTTCTTAAATACAAGTTTGTTACTGTTTTGTTTTTGTTTTTCTATTTTTTCAAATTTGAATGATTATGTAAGAGAAAGTGATTATTTGCAATGTGTTTCTTATTTTACATGGGTATTCTACAGATCTATTTTGAAGCAAGCATATACAGAATGGAATAATTACGCACTACCCTAAGTCAATGTAAACAAATATGCCAGATGGAATTTCAATTAATAATGGGCTGTAAAAGGAGTGACCAACCTGCAATAGTGAGTCACTGCAGGTCTCGAGGATAAATCAACCTCAAGAGCCAAATCACTAATTTAGATAGGAAAATTCGTTGTGTTCAAATGCTCAATCGGTTTGAATACACAATCAGTAGAATAAATTTGCAATGTGCGAGGAAACACGGGGGTCTTAAAAGGAGCCTTCGAATTGCAACCTATGGCTGGAAATGCATCAAATGTTTGTTTGTAAAAATGTGAAAGCTTTTATTTTCTATTTATTTTTTATTTTTTTGTTTTCAATCAACAATCAAGAAATGGATCAAAATCTTAGTTTGAATTTAGAGCAACATGCATCATTTAATAGACATAAATTATTTTGTTCAAATGCTATTGTGCTCTATATATATATATTAACGAAAATGACTTAAAAATCAATAGACAATTTTATTCTCCTTAATTCCAAAATAAACCGTCTATCAAATCTCATAGCAAAAAAAAAACAATAGCAGAGATTTAATTTTGCACTATTTAGTATAAATACTCTTATGATAAGATTGTGATTTTAGCTCACGCGGATAAAAATGAAAAAAAAATGATTAAGTATCCAATTTACAGTTTGACGTAAATTATAAACCATAAGTTACTCTAGATAAAAAATAAATAAAATAAATTTTGGAGTGAAGTTTTATTTCCTTTAAAATTAGTTTCCGTGAAGATTTATAAGTAACTATTAATCTAGATATTTTAAAAAATGAGTAAAAAATTCTAATTTGGAAAGAGTAAATATTTTAATCTAGATATTTTAACTTTTGAACATAATAAATAATTGATAAAAAATTAAGAATCAATTTAACTATTATAAAATCTAATATATCTATTTATTTAACTTTTGAACAAAACTAAGAATCAATTTAGCTATTATAAAATTTAATATATCTGTTTATTTATTTATATGTATTTTAAGAAAACAAATACAATTGATTTTAATATATCTATTTATATATGTTTTTTATAAGAAAACAAATACAATAAAATCAAGTGATGATCAAGAATTTATTTTATTTGCTAATGTGCATTTAAATTGCAGCAAATAATTTATTTTATTTTCTAATGTGCAAATAAATCAATGTGCAGCAATGAATTTATTTTATTTGCTAAATTACAACAAATAATTTATTTTATTTTCTAATGTGCAAAAAAAAAATGCCACAAGGATCAAAGGCTCTGATACTAAATGTGACCTAACTAATTCCCAATAATTCTTATGCAAAAAATTAATATAACATTTAATTCCTAAATTCATCAAATTTAAAATAAAATTGAATATAATGAATAAATCAAAAATTGCATTCAATTACACTAGATTAATTTTAATTTATTGCACAGTAAACACAAAAGATTTAAAACAATGTTTATTTCTCTCATAATTAATCATGCATTAATAAATACTTATCTTTTTTGAAATGTGCAAACAGTCCCAACCGATTTCCTGGAGTGGATTTCATATTCAATGTCTTCCGTCCGTGAGCAATGGAGGAGGAATAGGTTCTTATCTAGAACCAAACAAGATGCTTCTCAAACATCTACATAGCATGCTCCAGAGTACAAGTATTCAACATGTACAACAGCCCTAGCCAGGACAATCTCAGGTGCACTCCGTACCCCAAGGAGTGCACCCCGAGTTGGACACACTTTGTGTGCCCCCTCCACCTAATGCCCACAACCTACTAACCCAAAATCTCACTCTCAACAATCTTTCCAGCAATTTCTCTTTTTTTTTCCCACTTTTTTCTGTGTGTCCCCAATTATTTAGTTTCATGGGTTTTATACAACACAAAGGGTAGTTCCAACTGACACACCCTTTCAAAAAAATTACATTACAACATCCCATAAAAACTCCAATAATTATTTTATCATGTATTTATTTCTTGAACTATTACATTAGTTCTATTTTACTTTCGAAGAAAAAAGTCCCATAAGAAAACTGACTATAACGTCCATTATAATCTAATCAATAAGAGCATAGATAGATGCATGTGAACAACAGTTGGTGAGTTTAGTGAACATTTAATAGACAACAAAATATGCATTGCCTACTAACAAGGAAAGACGAATGACTGCAGGTATACAAAGAACAACTTGCACTGACCCATCACTTCCACCTACTGGCCATTTCAATTTTGGCAGTTTTATAGCAGCAGCTACGAATAAAAGAATATTATGATGCCTGCAATACTTATCATACGCAAAGGTGTGATAACCCTTGGACTAAGATTATCAGTTCACAAATGTACTACGGGTTCAAAGGCTGCTACATAGGCAGGTGGTGATGTAATCCCCACTGTAATGTGATAGAGATGATAGGTACCAGGCCTAAAATTTCCATGCAATTGATCGCTATTACCTACCCAACGCCACAAATTATAATTGAAAACTTTCATTAATCCATTGCCAAACTCCTTTTACCACCTCGACGGTCCTATCTTACTAAGGGATTAACTTTAGCTGACTGAGTTGACAAATTTCTAAAGAAACAACAGTATAAAAAGAGCAGTGGCTCCATTCTAAACTAGAACGAGAGGTACTAGCCCAGACAAGGGGGTCGATACAAGGAGAAGTGTTACAGAGTCTACCTCTTATACTACGCATATTTTTTTGAAGAACTATCTACAGGTCCATCATGCTGACTCTAAATGGTTTGAGAATACATGTGATCAAGTCTCTTCCCTTTCTAGATGTATTTATTCCTTAGATCTTTTAATTGATTACCCTCTTTTGTTAATTCTAACTTTCTTTTGTGACATAGAGTGAAGGGTTCAAGAAGCAATGATGCGCTATGATATTCACTACAAGAAGAATCTCCACAACACCAGAGATCACACTTGAAGAAAATAGTCCCTCTTAAGTTTCATTTTTTGTTCTTTTTTTCTTTACTTTTAATGATACAAGGCTTGTATAACACCATTTTCACAAAATATATACACGAAAGTGAAATAAATCTTTCATTTCCTTATTGTACCTTTACACACTTTTTAAATCACGCACAAAATAGATATTCATACTACTGCAATGATTCATCATATATTCATTTAATGGTAGCAGAAGCTTTACGGTGACTGCTTAAACACACTCCCATTTTCTGTTGATTGTATATAGCAAAAAAAAATATAAAAATAACATCATACATTTTGTTTCTTTTATATACATAAAAATAAAACAATGTTGTAATGTATTCTTCTTTGATCCTTGCAATGAAATTTCTTTTATTTTTCTGTTTTCCTGCTATCACTAGGGATAGAACCCCTTATACCAATAATAACATAATACATAATATTTCAGACAGTGTTTTTACAAACTTAATATAATACTCTTTAAAGATTTTTCTTTTCTATCTACCACAAGGGAATTACACAATGAAGGAAACTATTATGTTAAATTTGAATAGATGTGAAACCCATCTTTCTAGACTTACAATATTACTAATATTACTGAAGAAAAATAATGATTTACACATCAAGGAACTTAGGCTTTCTTTCCACCTTGCCGTAATTGCATCATGAAGTCTCATGGGCTCTAGCCATACCCCCGAGCGAGAATTCTATTAACCCCAAGATGATGAATGGATTCTTCTCAAATTTACAAGAGGTAAAAATAAAACAACAACAAATTACCTACATATAAGATCTTCACTCACCATATTCAACAAGATCCACACATCATATTACCATCTTACAACTGAAATAAACAAGATGTATGAAAGTAGGGAAACTTATCTTTTGTCTAGATGAGGGGATTGAACTCTTTTATCCTCCTTTCCTCTCCAAACTAGGCCATCTTGATCACTATCTCCCAAGAAGGAGGAATCCTCTCCTTTTCTAATTCTTTTTAATATCTTCAATAGAGTTCTCCAAAGGGAGAAGTGGATAACACCCACTCATTCTTCCTCCCCAAAATATATAGGAGCCTCAAGTTCAAACCCTACCTTTCTCTCAAAACTCGTCACCCATCCTTGTGAAGTCTTTTCAGGGGTTAAATCATGTCTTAGGGGCACTATATCATGCCCATTTGGTCCCTACCCCTAAGGTATAGACCCTAGGGGGTTTATTTTTGCACCTTAACCAAAAAAATTGGCCAATAACTCTCTTTAAAAGCCCATTCAAGGGTCCATCCGAGTTTCAAACTTAGCTAGGTTTCCCAAGACCTAATTCCCCACTTACACCTCCCACGAATCACAATTAAATTCCCTCACAACTTTAGTCTTCAAATACATTAACTCCTTACTCATTTTTAGGTCCCAAATGAGGTCAAATTTATATCCTCAAGAAGAAGTCTTTTGATTTGCTCTTGACAGTTCTCCCTCCTCATGCTAACGCCGTTACCTTCCTACACATTGCCAACACGATCATAAGTAACAATTGTATATATCACATTAATTTGATAGCAGAATATTCTAAAATTTAACTATATAAGGATCCATTTAAAATTTGAATTTGTATCCCATAGTATATGAGTGCATTCCACCCTCTTAAAGGTGACCATAAAACATAATATCAAAACAGAATGCAAGAATATTGCCAAAAGGTCATCTTATTTATCATCACAATATATTTAAACATCAATTCAAGAAAAGCATATAACAAATTAAGGTTGTATTAAGTACATACAGGATGAGGTCTTACAGAATTCATGAAGGAAGTGGAGTTGGGAGTGATGGCTACAAAGCTATATTTAGTAAATATCTCAATTGGGGCATATGAATTGAGTAGTGGAGAATATTTAATGTTGTTGGTGGGTCCTATTTAATTTTGAAAATTATATTGGATGCCTACCTTGAAAAATGGTCCATTATGGAGGAGCTACAAGTCAGAGATGCCATCTATTATTAGTATGGAGGTTTTTTTAAATTCATGAATTGTTGGGAGTTATATTCACTATTCTTGAAAGTGCCTCTTCTTTTTGGACCCATATTTTTTTTACATTTTACCATGGTTTGATGGTACATTATTTTGGGAAACCATTTGTGGTATTCCTTTCCCATTTCTCTATAAATTGGAAACATGAGAGTATTTTTATGAGATTGTTTATAGAGACATAGGTCCTACTAGAGTTTTGTTATAGTGAAGTATGTTAGTGTGTGATTGTATCTATCCTTTGAAGATTAATACATACTTATCATCTTTATTGTGTGGATTTTTCTTGAAAGGGATCTTCCACATAAATCATGTGTTATCATGGTTTGCTAATTTATATCTTATTGAAGATTTTACAATCACATAGTTTTAATTGAATGATAATCAATGTTAAATAAATAAATTTTAGATTTGCATACACTTTCAATAGATTTAATTATTATAGTCATCTTATATATTAATAAATAGTATAAGATCCAATGGTTCTATATAGAGAGGGATGTCTTTTTGTTAAGTGTTGAGTTGTAACTCAACTAAATTGCCCCAAGTCCCTACCTCATGTATCTGGTTTCTTTAGACCCATTATATATATTTGAGTTCTATTATAGTGAAGTACATGTCAGTGTGTGGTTGTATCCATCCTTTGAAGATTAATACATACTTATCATCTTTACCCTGTGTATTTTTTCTTGAAAGGGATCTTCCACATAAATCACGTGGTATCTTGGTTTGCTTATTTATCTCTTATTGATGATTTTACAATCACATAATTTTAATTATATGATAATCAATGTTAAAAATAAATAAATTTTAGATCTGTACACACTTTCAACAGATTTAAGGGTAAAAGCAAGAAGTTGGGTACAAGAAGAGGGGAAGTTTCGGCAAAAAAAAAAAATCTCGCAGAAAACATTTACGCGTTATTAAAAAAATGCGTATGCGTTTAGGATCGGGTACCCGATCCTTAAAAAACGCGTATGCACTATCAAATGCGTACGCGTTATATAATGCATACACATTTTATAACACATAAAAATTAATTATTTAAAAAAAAAACTTTTTAGAAATGCGTACGCGTTTTAGAACACATATGTGTTTTGAACTCAAAACGTGTATGCATTTTAGAACGCGTATGCATTTTGAACTCAAAACATGTACGCGTTTTAGAACACGTACGTGTTTTTAAAAAGTATTTATTTTTTTAAATAATCAAGAAAGTAAGGAACGCATATGCGTTTTGTAACGCATACACGTTTTGTAAAAATGCGTATGCATTTTTTAAATTCAAAATTCCCAACCCACATGCTGCCTCAGTTTTAGGCTCGGAAAAGGCTTGGCAATCCGAGCCTTAGCCTTTGACCTGCAACTAAAAAACTAAGGCAGATTGAAGAAGAATGTCCAATTTTGACAACATAGATGATGGACATTTTTTTTGAATGAGTCTATAAAATTAAAACCCATTAGAGAAAACAATGTCTACTTTCTAAATATATAATTTTTGTTAAAATTGGATTACGTTTGCTATTTTTTAATTAATTTCTAAGCAAACTAGTCCTTAAACTTGAAATATCAGGTTTTTTTGGTTTTTTATTAACTTTTTATTGGTTGATTTTCTTGTAAAAAAAAATATATGGGACCAAACTTCAGACAATTCTCTACACAATGAAAAAAAAAGAGTCAAAAAATGTTTTGTTTAGGTCAAATTATGTTATCCGTACACGTTGATTTGAAAAAACATCAATTAAGGCCAATAAAAATTTAATAAAAAAAAATATTCAATCAAAAATTACAAAAAAAAATATAGACCAAACTTCATGTTGTTAGCTCTCTTTTCCTAAAAGTAATTAGCAAAATAATTTTATTTGGGTTAAAAAGTGTTGTCCGTACACCTGCTTGGTATGGTAAAAAAATAGGGACTTTTAAAAAGTGGTTTTTATAGATCCTTATCAAAATGTAATTTCTATAAATTGGGTATTTTAATAATTTACATATTTGGAAACTAGATTCAAAATGATAAATTTCATATTACTGAATTTTTTTAAGATTCATTGTGGAAGTGCCTCAATTTTTCAGTCCAAGTGTGATAAATTTTGAAAAATAGCAAAAACATTTCCACTTTTTGAGCTTTTTGTGTACCCAACTTCTTGCATCAATAAAATTATAGTCACCTTATATTAATATATAGTATAATATCTAATGGTTCTATATAGAGATGGATTCCTTTTTGTAAGAGTTTGAGTTGGAACTCAACTTGAAAAGGAAATAAAAGTAATTGACTCCCAACCTCATGTATTTGGTTTCTTTAGGCCCATTATATATAACTGGTTTGAAAATTTTCTAAATGGGTCTACCTTGAGAAAAAATTCATGTATTGTTCCTCTTTATCCCTCATGTTTTGATCATATGTTGGGAGATGAAAATATCTAAAAAAGTTCAAAGTCTAAGGCATTTTGAGTATTTTTTGCAATTTTTATAGAGTTGTGGATATACAATGGACTTTTGAAGTTATTTTTGGTCATCCAACCTCATTTCTTAGTCATTAGTCCTAGGAAGAAGCTCTACTAAGTCTAATGTGTCCCTCCTTCCCTTCATTTTCCTTTGTTTCATCCATTTGTGGAGTTTCAATGGATATTCAAATTTTCTTGATTTCTTGTCATATTTCATATCCCCACATTATCCCATTTTTTCACTCATTTTATCATTTTCCTTTTATGGAATTGTGAGGGCCATTTAAAAATAATAATTTTATATATCTAGATTTCCCAACATACCATCTTTATCCATATACATCTTCTTCCATTCCCTCTATTTTGTAGACTTTTGAGTTTCTTATCCATATTTTACATTTATCCTCCACCTCTAGGAATCTAAATCTTTAGTTCCCCAACAATTTCCTACATTACTTCCAATTTACCTTTTTACGAGATTGATTTTCACTTTTAGAGCTTTAGAATTCCACTAGTTTTACCCCCACTCACCTTCTCCATTTTCATATGTTTTTATTGCATTCCCTTCTATCCTTTTCCTACAAAATTTTAGTGAAGTTATTAACTACCATTTCAATTTTCCATCTTAGATTCTATTTTTGCATTGAATTATTATAAATATTCTTAATGGATTTTTTCTTTCTTTGCATCTATCATGTAGTGTTCATTTGGACTTCAAGATATTCTCACCTTTGGTTTCACATGATTTCCCCATGTTTCTTCCAATTACTTCGCTCATTCATTTTTATCTATTTGTGGAGTCTCTATGTAATTCTAGACTTCTAGTGTAATTTACATTCCTAACCTCTAGTCCCACAATGAAATGATGTGCATCTCTTTTTCTAACCTCTTTTCCAACTATAAAGTTTTACTTTTCCTCTTATTTACCTCTATCTCATCAGGTCTACCCAAATTTTTGGATTAATGACAATATTTGACCTTTGAAACAATCCTAGGGGATTTTTTCCACCATAAAACCATTGTATACCCCAAAGGAAGATATTTTCTTACATTTTCAATGGTGGATGATGAAGAGGTCTAGTTCACCATGAATGAATGGTTGAGTTTTAATTGCTAATGGAATTCATGTAATCTCTAAATCATATATTCTATGGATTCCATGGGATTTCACTTATCTTTCATTTCATATTTGTGACCTCAATTCCAACATCAAATTATTGCATCTCCACAAAACTTCCTAGCTCCATATATAACCTAGGATGCCATTAATAGTCTCTACATGGACACAATGAGATAGGTGAAGGATTTAAAATTCATCCCGTTACTTTTGGACCCCTTCGAGAAATGATTTGTGTACCAAGGTGTATGGCTTATAATGTAAATTTAATTGGGTCCAAGTGCATGGCTATGTGGAGATAATGCAATAAGACATGGTTAAAATGTGTAATTGTAGACAACCTTGGTTCTTCCCCTAAGATTGCTTGATGGTGTTGAAATATATATAAATGTGTGTGTGTGTGCGTGTGTGTGTGTGTGTAAAGTAAGAATAGAGGATTAAAAAAGGTTTGTAGAGATAAAAAGAGAGAAAGAGTTATAGTCTGTGAGGGCTTCCTTCTAGCAATGAATTTAGGGCATCTTTTACATGTATTTTTTTGGGTTTTCTCCCAAAGGGTATAATCCCACATTATAATCCCAAAGGAATGTTTTAATGTGTATATTTATAATTTTTTGAATGTCTCCTTGAAAATTATATGTATTTTTGTTGATCTTGTTGATTTTCTTGATCATATTTGTTAGTTTGAGTTTTAGTTTTGACTAGTTTCTCAACTAGAAGGTGGTAAAAGTCCTTGTAAATATTTTATAGGGAATATTATCAAAATAATACAAGAATTATATTTTTTATCATGTATAACTAAGGTATGCTCAATTGAACATTCTACAATTTTATTTACTTTCTTATTTGCATACACATAGCCTAGTTTATGTATGGAATTGAGATGTATAGTCCTTTTGCTACCTTTATTAAGGTATAATATAGTGGTTTTTTTATCAATTATCCCATTTGGTTTATAAAACTCAATACTTTTCTACCATTTATAGTTAAAGGAACCAATCTACTTTGTGCTAAACCTCTAATCTCACTAACAAATTTAAAATAACTAAAATTAATCTTCTTTTTATATTGTGTTGATTTTGGTATCTTTACTTTTATGTATAGATGTGTGTGTGAAAGTGAAAGTGACAACAAATGAAGAACCTAAAACATCTTAATTTGATCAATCATAATAAAAAATAAACACTCAAGAATAGAAATATGAGATATTCATAAATAATCTAAGTATATAAAAATACCCATATTGAACCCCCTAGTTGTACTAATTAAAGTGGATTTTCCCAAATTGATAATTGATGTCAACACTCAATTTAGTAGAGTAACATTTCATTCAAGATAATTTTGTAAATGGATTGAGGGACCTCCAATTTATAGATTTTGGAAAGTCCAAGGGAGAGCTAGGATGAAAAGGTGAAGATCAAGGGATCAAAATAAATGAGATCTCTTAAGGAAGAAGAGATGGGGATATTAGTTGGAAAGGGAGGCTCCAAGATTGTAGGAAGATCAATAGTGGGGATTGAGCATGGGGGAAAGTGGATGGTATGGATTTTATGGGTTACCATAAGGTACCTTTATAAGGATTTTAAAAATGTACCTTTTGGAGTATTCCATACTCCAAATACATGGGGAATTAAAAATTTGGATTTACTAGGAATAAGAGATTTACCCAAGTTTAAAATTAAAGAATATAATATTTAACCATACCCTCAAGTACCACTTCATGTACATGCATGAACATGATATGAAGAGTGGATCCTCACAGGTAATTGGGCGAGTCAAACCTCAATTAATCATTAATAAAACCATGTGCAAATGATTAGATCTTATTTAGGTGGTACTGGAGGATTAGGATAGATAATGAAAAGTGAAAAAAATAGAAAAATTATTTAATTTAGGAAGAAGTGGGATATGGTCTATGTAGATAATTATTACATGAATATTTAACAAGGGTTAGACCTTAAGGGTGAGCATAATGGATGATTTTAGATGAAGAATGGGGGATAACTAGACTAGGAAGAAATATTAATTAAATAATAAAATATTTTTTAATTAATATAAATGTCAAGGATAGGAAAATAAATCAAATGTAAATGATCAATTTGAGGTGTCTACATTTTTCCTCTTTTTGAAATAATATTAAAATAACATTATCCCACAGAAAAATAAAATATCAGACACTTGGAGAATTAATGGGAGAATAAGACACCTCGGTATAGTCAAAATAAAGGAAATATCCTAGAAGGGTGATGCCCCCTCAAGAGGGTAAGAAGGTGAAAAAGGGTCTAGGTGGCATCTTGAAAGGACCAAGTGAGGGAAAAATGGATAGAGGATGAATTTTGATGAACGAAAGAAAAATGGAGATGGGAAGAAGAAATTGTAGAAAAAATAGTGAAAGGGGGTGAATAAATAGGGCTAGGGTGGTGAAAAAGAAAATATTTTCACCCTAGCCAATAGTGTTTTGAGAGGAGAGTTGAAGATGAGTAGAGGAATTATGGAGAATGTACGAATTTATGAGCATTGAATAGAGTGAATGACACACTACAACTATTTGGTAGAGTGAGGGCCAATAGTAAGTACCCCTAACTTGGCCATTTGTTACATTATAGGGGTATTAATGATGTTAGTTTAGGGTTTTATGGTGCAACCACTAAAGAAATAAAATATCAATTTAATGTATGCATCATAGGATAGGGTGGTAACATTAGGTGTCACAACGATTGCAAATAAGATTTGATACTCTATAAAATTTATGGTAGATGCATGAAAGCATAATGCTTGTGTACTTGAATAAGTTGTGAAAATGATGTTTATGTTAGGGTAGATAGTTATGAACAATAATGTAGTAGTTGTACAAAGTATGGGATAAGGAAACAATGACTACATGAAGTACCCAACATATGCATGAGGTAACTTAGTGGCTAATTCTATTAGGAAAGGGGAAAAGAGGGATGGGGATTCATGTAGAAAAATAGGATAGAAGAGCAATGATGAATAATGGGGGTTGTGTAATGTTGTACATGAGTAATTGAGGCCATTAGAGACAATTAGTATTATTGAACTTGATGGATGGATTCAAAGAGGAAAAGAGAGAAACATTGTGAGCCTATGGATTGGACTATATTGTGAAGATGTTGACTATTCAAGTGTATTAAGCCTAACAACATTATCAAAGTGATGGTAGTCAAATATGAGAATATTCTATCTTTTGACTAGGGAGATGATGATGAATTTGAAGGATGTATGGAGGATCTTACAAGTACCTATCTATATTTGACTAGTGTACAACTCAACCGTTGATGTTGAAATAGACCTAACATGACTATTTTCGAGGGTATATTTTCCAAGGAAAGGTAGGGGTATATATTTGGATAGATTTAGTGATGACAACTCTTGTTAGTAGATTTATGCTTCTTGAAGATAGTGGAAAATCATTTTTTATCAGTTTAGAAAATTTTATGGCAAATATGATGGAACAAGGGTACATATTTGCATGGGGTACATGTATTTTGGCACACCTACACAAGGACCTATAGGGATGGATGCAACATGGGGCATGTGATACCACTTTAGGTGTGGGAATGGAAACACATTGGAGTGTTGTGGCCTATTAGAGATAGAGTGGAGGTTGAGTTTAGTGAGATGTATGTTTTTGGATAGGAGATGATTGTTTGATATTGGTAGATGGATGATATGAAGTATTGGTATTGGGTATTAAATAAATTGGAGAGGGGAGGTTTGTATGGAGGCCATTGAGTGAGGAAGAGAGGTGACCAGATGAATTGAGATATCTATATTTTTTATGATAAAGTTCTACCTCATTAGGAGGTGCACATATATTATATAGGCATACTAGCCAAATATAGTACAATAATAGATTTGATTATGTTAGGATGTACCAATAGGTCCACATATATTAAAATTGGTGGCTAAGGTGGTGGGGTAGTTGGGGAATTGATTGATTGGGCTAAAACAAAGATGAGTTGGTGAGACATGCAAATGTGGACTGGGATGATAGGTAAAATGTGGTAGATGTAAATATATAAGTAGTGGTAGAGAGATCATGCACCTATTTGGTTGGCATTGCCATGCCCATGCTTAATACATTTTTTTTGAGTAGCCACAAGGGAGGTGAGAAGGTGCGATGGAGGGAGGGTGGGTAGAGATAAAGGGGTTCTATGAGGAGGGAGGAGATTATTTTTGCATGGAGGTGGTGGAATAGGTATGTTGAGGAGGAGTTATGGTTAGAGCATGTGGAGATGGAGGTGGAGGTAGGAGAGGAGTAGGGAGGAGTGGGAGAGCAGACTATAGGGGGTGTATCAATAGTAGTAGTAGCTCACGCTTGAGTCTAAGCTCATCAAGGTTACATGTAGGACATGCAAAAGAATAGGGGCCACCACAGGGGCAAATATACAGATATCCCAAAAAGAACGAAGGGGTACTACGAAGGAGGGGTTAGAGGTGAGATTGGCCTAGGAAATGAAAAAGTGTGATGCATTACATCAAGAGTGGAATGGGCTATAGGGAGAGAGGGACATACTATAGGAAGAGTGTGAAAACGTCCAAGTAGAGAGGGATGGGGTATCAATGAAGTGAGATGAGTATAAGCTTAGCTATAGAGAGAACAAGTGGATTTGGATGGGTTGTGATAGGATAGATACAACTAGAGGTCTCTTGGGACCATAGGGGTTGAGCTAGGTGATGGGGGAGATAGTGAGTTCCAAGAGAGATGTAGTGTAATCCTAAGCAAGGTTTCCTACTGGAGATCATTATATGAGAATGTGGTGCTTGTAGGGAGGAGGGATCCCACTTATGTAAGTACTCTAGATCAGTAGCCTCAAGGTTAGCTAAGACATGGGCATCAATAGCCATTGTGCCACCACCACCAGCATCACTAGGACACTTAGCAAGGGAGGGGGATATCCATAGCTACCCAAGGATTGGGATACATTTTTAACATACGACCTAGAGGCACAATTTGTATATTTATACATGTTTATGCTCTATGGAGTAGATGTACATTCTATTTTTTTATGTATAAATGAGAGTTGTACCATGCCATTACTCTTTTGATATATTACATTATACAATAGATGTATTGGATGCATGATGTGATGTATGATTATGGTTATATATGATAGATACATGATGTTATAGGTTTATGATTATGATGCATGATTTATTTTGATGAGTAGGATTTTATGTATGCATGATGTTACTAACATGTTGATGATTATAATATAGCATCTATACATAGAATTATTATATATTGATGAGTAGGACATATGATGGATGCATGTATGCAATGTGTGTAATATTTTTATGTGTGAGGTATGCTTATGGTTATGATGGGATTATTATATTATTATGCCTAGGATGATGATTATGATGGGTGTATGATGCAATTTTATGTTTATGCGGATCCGATGAAGATAATTAGAATAAAAAAATATGGAGATAGGATGGATTTATCATAAAAATGTATGATGGATATGCATGTGTAAATGTATAAATATGATAAAAGCTAATGGTAAAAAATATTATCTTGAGTATATAGATACAAATGATATATAGGATGAAATTATAACATGTGTGAAATGGATGCAAGTGAAATATCATGGTACAATTGGAGCAAAAGAAGGATGAAAATATGAGAGGAAAAAGGGAGATTAAAAAGTGAGAATGGAAGGGGGAATAAAATGCACATGGGTAACATGAATTAATAAAGGATGACATGGTCACATGGGATGAGGGTGGATAGGTAGTGATATGGGAAGGTGTGAGGGAAGGGACTTTGAATGCATTTATTAAATTGAAATATACTGAGAAATTTATTTGATATAACATGAGATATTATGCATTAGGGTATAAAGAACCAAGGTGAAATTGTATCCTATGCATATGCCTGACTAAAAAAATAGTAGGTTAATCCTACACCTCATAAGGTTTTGGAATGCCATGGTGGGTATTGTGTAGGATAACTATAGATAGAAGGAATTTCCCTACATAACATAAGGTCACGATGGGCCTTGGTGGGTACAACATGTGACAACCATGAAAACATAGCATATAAAAAATAAAAAATGTGCCTCTATTTTCTACCATTAAAATCATACCATGATGTGAATGATCATGACAATACTAAGTAGGTAAAATAAGAGGCATCAAATAAATTTTAAAAAAAGTACAATAAATTAACATACACATTATTACAAGGGATCATAGACATAATCCCAAAAAACCTATCCTCCATGAAGGTCTTATTGTGTTGATTATTGATTATGTCAAGGATTTTATTCTCCCTGCCCAACCTACCAATGTTGGTAGAAAAAAGAAAAATCTAGAGTATGTCACAAGGTTTGAGGAGAATTCAGAGGATGAAGACTACTCCCCTGGGTCTGATGTGTCCTTGGAAGGTGATTCAGAGTCCCTTGTTGTCTTAGATGGTAAGAAGAGGAAAAAGACCCAATCCCCTACTCCCTCTAAGGATGTCGAGTATATTACTAGTGATGAGGTAGAGATTGTGAAGTCCTTCGAGAAGCCAAACTATGTGGAAGGTTCAAGGGTAAAAAGAGGAAGGTTGATGACAAGAAAAGAAAGAAGGTTCAATCCCTCATTTCCTCAATGGTAGATGATTATGTTATGGGTGATGAGGTTGAGGTTGAATGACCTAGCTTGAAATCAATCCCTACAAAGGGGTCGAGTGGCAATAAGATGAAGGGGACTATGGTGGAAGACTTGTGCAACGAAGATCTAGGTAAAAAGGGTCAGCTGGGGGTCTCCCCTATTCTTAATGTGCAGCTTAAAGAGGGGAAGTAGGGGATAAGTTCTCTTGGGAACTTAGAAAGGGATGTGCAACAGGATCTTGTTGACAACCAGCCAGATGGAGAGCACTAGGTGGTGAAGAAAAAAATGGATAAAGGGAAGGTGATTTCTGCTTAGAAATGGAAGGAGACTTTAAAGAATGCTTCATCTAGTAGTGATTTTGAGGAAGATTACGCTATTGACAAAGATGGTTTTAACTTTGGGAGGGAGATTATGCCTAATTATCTTGGTCTTGTTAAGGAGAGCTCCCTCTCTTTTTTTAAGCTTTTTAAGTGGATTTTTCATGAGATGAATTCCACTAATGTCTGAGTTAGATCTATTTGTACTAATGTTGATGAGGCCTCCTCTTCTAAGGGGCTGAATATGCAGGCTCAAATTGACAAGGTACAGGCTGAGGTCAATCAACTTTTTATACTCTTAAGATGGTTGTTGATGAAATGATCAAAATGAAGAATGCCTATAAGAAAAAGTTTTCCATTATTGAAGGTAAGTTGGACAAGGTTGTGGAGATCAAAAAACATGCCATGTGCAATGAGGCTATGGGTTTGTGTCTTCTGAATAAGGATAAGAAGTGGTTGGGGAATAGTTCTAGAATGAAAGACATGGTGGCTGAGGGTGGTGTTTAGCATAAGACCATTGGTGATACTGGACCTTCTAGTCATTTCCGCAACAAGAACAAACTTAATGCAAAGACTAGTATTCCTGCTGAAGAAGTGGTGGAAATTATGAATGTCCATTAGAAAATTATTGATAGTGATCTTGAAGCACTAACTCATTTGACTGCAAAATACGATGAAAATTTCTAATGAAAGATGTATAATTAGATGTATTGTCGGGTACCTGTGTATTTAATGTGAAATTTTCAAAAAATAAATACATTTATGCCTGACGTTCGTTGAAATTGCAATGCTCCATGATTTTGTCACTATTTCAACATACACTTAAAGTCAACCATCCCCTTCCATCAATTTGTGGGCCGACATATGGTTAGCCTCCTTAATTTGTGGGCCGATGGGTATATGGTTAGCGTTTGTCGAGGTTCCAATGAATGTTTTTTAATAAATAAAAGTGAGTTCAACAATTTATCTATACTTGTGATAGTGTTTTGCTATACTTGCAGATTTTCTATACTTGTGACAGTTTGTGGAGGTTATAGGCCAAACTTTTTTGGTGCAAAATATCAAAATTATTAGATTTTGTTACTTGTCTATGATTAAAATTATTGGATTTTGAGTTTGATATTTTTTGAAGATCTAAATATTCAAGCTTGGTATAGAAAAATCATGTCAGATAATATTAGTGTAGAACAAAATGAAGAAACACTTACTAGATTGTGGGCTAGACTGAAAAGAAAGGGTGATGGGAAATGTTATTGCCCTTGCAATAATTGCAAGGGCTTAAATATGAGAAGACTTTTAATCACAACAACTGAGAAACATTGTAGACAACATGGTCACATTGAAGGGGGTCATGATTATCATCCATTGGTAAGTTGTTCATTATATTTCTATATATTGATTGAATTTGTAAATGTTTATATCGTTTTAACATTTTTTATATATATAAAAAATCACTTGATCATAATCATGGTTTGTTTGTGTCAATCATTATTATAAAGGTGGGGCACCCTAGGGCACATGATATGGATTATCACGGCCCAAATAATGTGGTTTTGTAAGTGGAGGGACATGAAGCTGTGAATATCGAAGATGAAGTTAATGATCCTATGGAAGAAGATGATCATGCACCAAAAAAAATAGTTGAAGATGATGGTACAAATACATTGATCCATGACACATTTAGTGGCATAGCTGATCATGATGATCAAGATGACTTTGATGATGTTCATGATTTACCTGTACTTGAGAAGGCATACGAGCCCCTTTATGAAGGCTCCCAAACAACTCTTCTCTCTATTGTATTGTTGTTGGTGAACTTGAAGGTTACGAATGGTTTATCCAACATAGAAATCTCACAGATGTTAAGGTATGTCATATATGTCATCATTTTTCATCTATTTTTGTTGTTAGTTCATCACTAGTAAATAAAGGATGAAATATGTACCATTAATATTCTTTATATTAACAAATTATTTTTTTGTTGTAGATTGATAGGTGAATTTTTGTTACCACCATCAAATATTTTACCTCGCTCATACCGAGATTTATCTTCCATTATGAAAGATATTGGAATGGAGTATCAAGCAATAGATGCATGTCCCAATGATCATATTATATATCATAAACAACATGAATTTTCAACAAAATGCCCAAAATGTCATATCAGTAGATATCGAATAGATCAACTAACAAAAAAGGTGCCTCATAAGGTTCTT
Source organism: Sequoia sempervirens (assembly GCA_007258455.2). Classification (NCBI taxonomy): domain Eukaryota; kingdom Viridiplantae; phylum Streptophyta; class Pinopsida; order Cupressales; family Cupressaceae; genus Sequoia; species Sequoia sempervirens. The sequence continues at coordinate 68,985 of VDFB02267748.1, forward strand.
CGTTATATTCCCATTATTCCACATATGCAACAATTATTTAGGTGTGAAAGCTTAGTGCAATTTATGGATTACCATGCACAAAATAGAAGTGGAGATGACATTCTTTGAATGCCTGTGGATGGTTTTGCATTTAGGGACATGGAGGAAAAATTGCCACACTTTAAAGAAGAACCTCGTAATCTCAGGATTTCATTGGCAGTGGACAGTGTCAATCCATTTGGAGAGCTGAGATCAATTTTCTTGGTGTGGCCTGTTTTTGTTATCAACAATAACATTCCTCCATGGATGTCAATAAAGAGGGAGCACATAATGTTGGAAATGATTGTTCTAGGTATTTTTTTACATCAATTTTCTTTAACGTAGTAGCATCCCATTTGTATTATTTGTTGCATAATGACTTATATTTTTTTCATTTAATAGTCATGTACATTAATTTATATATATTTCAATAAAATGGTTATAATAATTATGTAATGTTTATGTTCATTCAACTAGGTAAGTACCAAGTTAAAGATATGAATGTATATATCGAGCCTCTTATCGATGAGTTACTAAAGTTATGGAATGGCATCACTATGTATGGCGTCTCTAGACCAATAGGACAAAGAAAATTTCAATTCCATGCAATACTTGTATGGACAATTCATGATGCCCTAGAGCTAACACATTTTTGTGGTATGTTATAACGTTCGACTACACTTTAACGATATTTAATTTTATGAAGTAGATATCATGCATGTTTTTTAAATAATCTATTCATTACATATAATTATAAAAATTGACATATTTAATCCAATTATATATGATCTTCCAGGTCTTCAAACAAAGGGAAAATTTTCATGTCCAGTTTGTGGTCCAGAGATGAAATCTCATCGTTCAACATGTTTAGGAAAGCAGGTGTTTGATGAGTATAGGCACTTCCTCCACAGAAATCATAAGTATCGAACTAGTGAAAAACATCTTTTCAATGGGAAAGAAGAGACTACATCAAAACCACGAAGAATGACGCCTCACTTATGGAAGTTGGAATATAATAGAATTAATCGTCAAGGTTATACATCAGATCAAATTGTTTATCTATCATATATGATATGTTTGGAATTTATATTTTTATATTGTGTTTTGTTTACTCATGTTGTAATTGACAATGATTGTCATTGTTAATTTGTTTAACTTATATGCTTCATGAAGGTCATCAAGGCATTAATGGTCGGCTTCCACAGGGACTAAAAAGTTATCCCAAAAATTTAGTAGGTTTCCCTACTATGAGAAGCTACATATTGTGCATTTGTTTGATACAATGCATATCAGAAAGAATATAATAGAAATGTTATGGAAAATATTGGATGGAGGGCATGACAAAGAAAAAAATGTTAAAATTTGTAGTGACATTCAGGAAGCCAATCATGCAATGAAAAATGTCATTCAATTAAATAGCGAGGGAGACCAAATTAATATAAGCACCCTTCCTTGGTTATTAACGGAGCAACAAAGTAATGCTATAAAATAAGTCATACGAAAAAAATGATTTCCCACAGGATTTATTGCGAACATAAACAATATCATAACAAAGAAAGGTGAATTTGGGTCAAGGATGAAAACGCATGATTGGCATACCTTCATTAAGGTAATTATTCTAGTATATTTTATATATATTTGTATACTGCATGTACTTTTTAGTGTATTATGTTTACTAGTTTTGGAAAAATAATGAAAAGATTATTTTATAATTGTTGCAGTACATTCTACCTCTATCTCTCCCAAACAACTTTGACAACAATGTCAAGCAAGTTACATATGATCTTGGAAAATACATGAGGTAAGTAGTGATATTTGTTCAATTTGTTGTATAGATCTTATATTTGTCATTTGTTTTACTTGTTATATATTGTATATTTTTGTTAAATATTGTTAATATATTTGTGCCTTGAATCACTTGTAGATGGTTGTCATCTAAAGAAATCCATAAAGAAGATATAAATTATTAGAGGAGAAAAATTCCTCATCTAATGCGTGAAATGCAAAAGTGTCTACTTTTGACATTTTTCAATGCACAAGAACACTACCTCATACACCAAGTTGAGGAGATTGAATTGTGTGGACCTGTACACACAAGGTCAATGTGGATGGTTGAGAGGCACTTGAAATTTTTGAAGGATTTGGTTAGACAAAGAGCACATCCTGAGGGTTCTATGGTGGAGGCATATATGGTATACTAGACCATGGTGTACATTACTAAATATCTTCCTAAGTTTGTAGAAAAGATCGATGTAGATCGCATTTGGGATCCCAACTCCATTAACAAATTCGAAGGGGAGTACCTAATGGGGAAATATAGATTGAGGAAAGTGAGAGGTAATTATAAGATGGTCATGGAGATTAATTAGAATACATTTTACATTGCCTTCAATTGATTGAAAAGAAACAACAGAGAACTAGTCCAAATGAAAGAATCTTCCACACACAAATAGAAAAGTACTGGTATTGTATTACTCCAAAAAATAAGTCTTTTACTACTGAAAAGTATTAAAATCTCAAAAAGTGTTGATGATCAAATATTACAATTCAAATTTCATATATATAAGAAGACCCAACAAAGGTGTCTCTTCGGATTGTCTTTTGGAAAATAATTAAACTATTGATCTTAATTAAACTTATAAAATAATTTAATCTTCTCCTAACATTGACTTAGCCGCTGAGAGATGTTTTTTATACTCCCCCAAGGAATGGGTATCTGCATCATGCACTACATTTTGGGCTTCATATTCAAGTTTTATCATCAAGTTCATATGTTTGCATGCTCCATCCAACAATAGCCCTTTTGCTTTGACTGTATCCAATGCTTCCTGAAGTGTCCTATTGCATTCATCCATCCTGTTAGCTCTCAAAAATGCAGGTGAAATACCTCAAGAGGTTGCCAAACTCTTGGTACGTTTCAGGGTAACATACAAGGCCAAATGGTTTAGACCTTCTTCTCTTCAGGTGTTGCTAGACCTAGGTGGGTCTACCTATGTGAATGAAGTAGGCTTGAACTATGTGATTTCTACTACAACAATCTATTCACAATGGAAATTTTATAGTAAATAGATGAAAACCTAATTTGGTATAAATCGTATAAGCAATATGTTCAGTTAACAGATGTAAAAAAATAAAATGGATGAACTAAAAGATGAAATATGTGAGACTAGTGCCTTGTTGGGTATATGGAGTCTAATGAAGGTCTAGAAAAGTGTAATATGTGATGGCAATAATTCAAACTGTTTGGCACACAAATGTAGTTTATAACTTGTATAAATGTGCAAATAAATGATTGACAAACTCTACTTGAGACAAAATGACAACCCTAGTTATGTGATTCTTCTTACTGATCCAATTAATACTCCCTAGTTACTATAATTGATTATAAGGATTTAATCTCTACTTGAAAGAACCAAATAATCACATTACACAAGTATAACAAACGTGTATTGATAAACTAAATATATGCTTGATATATCAATTTAAAAAACAAAAAATTATCAAAATGGAGACAACCAAATAACCATATAATTCCAACAAACAACTGATACCAAGATTAAGCCACAAATTTAGATATATTCATTAACTTCATCAAAATTCATACATGCATCTGAGTCCTTTTAGATGAAAACATCATTTCAAATTATCTATTGTATATTTCTCCTATTTTCCTATATCTATTTGACAATATAAAACAAATATAAATACAACAAAACCATGAAAGGACACGTCCCTTCATAAATGTTTTTTCATAACTCCAACATCTTCCAAAAAATTTCTTCCCTTTTCAGGGGTCATGTCTCCCATTTCTTTCTCCACACTTAACTTTAAGCTATTCAATAATTTCCCTTCATTACTTGGTGTTATATTTTCAATTGACCCCCCTTATTGATTTTCCTTTTTGCTTGTATAAGAAAGCTTTAAATTCTGTAGTTTTGACAAAATCATCATCAACCACAAATGATTTGTATGCCACCTGCCTTGTGTCTACATCTGAACTTTCTTCAACATTTGGTTCCCTAGGAGGACATTTGTAATCTCGGGTTCTTAATCTGGAAATTTTATCAACTGTGTTATGAGGCCTATCATCACCAGGTGTCTCTTCCCTAGAAGACAATAGTTCTGCATCTGTAAATCCTTTGTTGTATTCATCAACAACCCTTTGTGCTTCTTCCTCCTCCATATTCTTGATTATATCATCATATAGATAGGGTATATGATCATACCTGCCCAAGTTCATTTTATTCCTAGCATAGTGGATGTACCCCTCTGGATCAAATCCCTTTTGTGGTGGACCCTTCTTCATATTATATTGCAACAGTTTATTTAGAACCATATCATACCCATCCCTTGATAACACAGTGAAATCACCAAAGCATAGTGTGTTGGATACAAATGCCTATTTTCCAAAAGAACTTAGGTTCATGACATTTGAATAATCCAACTGCCTAGCAATATCCAAGTAAGCAATCCTGTTAGGCACCATTTTGGGCAAGATAAAAGGTGTATCTTCAAACCCATATATTTTGGTCATGGTTGCACCTTCTAAGCAATACTAGTCCCCCCAATTGTGGTTAACAAGCCCATTGAAGTCCTTGGGTCGTAGAAACCTTTTTATCTCATTAGAAAGTGAATATTCGCAAGGATGGTTATAAAGTCTATACAATGGTTCCACAAAATATTCTTCAAAATGTATAAAACAAGAGTTGGAAAATTTGTTGTCCTAGATGGCAATCCAGAGTTGAACTGGTAATATTCTTCCTTCCTTATCTATTTGTGAAACTCTTAACTTCTTAGGCCACAACCTCAACTCTTGTCCATAGTAAAGTATCATATGCATAAGGATTGAATAATGCTTCAAGTGCAAAACAAGAGAGCCTTTCTTTATCGTCGTCAATCCTGCATTGAGCTCTTTGAAAATATGTGAGGCATAATTGAAAGGTTGAGAGTTATAGCACTATACATCAGTTACAACTACCATTGGCACAAATGACATGTATTAAGGGGCCTCCATCCCCAACACCTGGCATGCTGAAAAATAAGTATATTTTAGGTATGGCTCAAACAGGTCAACATGAAATGGGGGCCATCACTATCTTCCAGTGGAATTGAGTCACCATCCCTCTTAAGTCTATGAAATGGTAACCTCCAACCCTTGTATGTATTATCCATCCTCTAGAATTCTCTTTCTATCTCCTCATGCACAATTTTTTCATCACATGCCCCTTCTAGGTTAAACACTTCACATACTGCAATCTCTAATATGTGTATGAATGGTTTTCTGGACGGATCACAAATAGATTTGAGCTTCGAATCATAATGAGCAGCTAGCACTTTTACCAATTCTACATCCACAAACACATTTGGGTAGACCAATTTCCCTAGGTTAAATTTCCATGGATTACACACTCGTTCATACCGATTCCTTCGGTGGTAATGAAAAATGAACAAATCATACCCCCTAATCGGGTTCCATATATCACCTATGTGCTTGCACTTATCCTCCAATTTCTCCACCTCTGCCCTTAGCTACACAGAGCGCTTGGCTTTAGGTCCTAAGCCAGGAAATTGGTCAATTAGGTCTTGGTTTAGTTTCCTCTCAGCTACTCTTGGCTCATTTTTAGTTTCAGTTTTTTGCCTTTTTCCTTTGGGGTGACTACTTTCACCTTGTTTCTTGACTTTTGTTTTCTTTGAGCTCATACCTTCCATTATATTTCCTCAAAATCATAGAATTGGAAAATAAATATTGCAAAGAACTCACAAGATTTGTTTGAGGTCCTCCGGCTGCAAAATTCTCTAGCCTTTCATCCGCTCTCCTCTTTCTCTTGCTGCCAATTCTACAAAAAATCTCCTTTAGTTATTATTCTTTAATTCAAGAATTTATCTACTCCATTGCATGTTCATGCCGCCATTAATGTTTTAGCTCTGAGCACAAGTTTGCAAATTTTTTAAATTCCCACTGTCACATCAAAAGCTCTCCATCGGCAAAACAATTCAAAACTCTGGGTGATCCTTTTTATTTGGGTTAATCCAACATTCACTAAACACCCTGTTGGTCAGGGAGACAATATATTATTTTCCCCGATATCACACAATTTATCCTTCTGATCCATACTACATAGATATCGCCAAGTATAACCCCGATGAACCTTTTGATCCATTCATATCTTTATTGGCAAGAGATCATGTATCGCTGAGATATCTAGCAATTTCCCTGATGCTATAAGTCTCCTTGATGTTCATTCCTTCAATCTCGAGTGTGTCGCCAAGACTCTTTCCAATTGAGCTTCCATTGGTGTGATGGGAAGACATTTCAAACTCATTCCAAGAGTACTTTTCTCACTGGGGAAATTTCTTCATGCTTTGTTGGTGAGATAGGATGGGTATCTCACCAATGGTATTTCATCGGCAAGACATGTATGCTCGAACTGAATTATGGATCTCATTCAAAGAGAATTTGTCTTTCTGAGAACTTCTTCATCGGTGAGACCACAAGTTATATCTTCCTGATATGTATCCTCCTATGAAATTTGATTGGTTTGATAGTCTTGACCTCTCGCCAATATGCCCAAACCACCTGCATTGAAATATAGTAGCTTATGGATTGGAGAGACCTGCACCCACTCATGTTGATATGGATTATTTATTAAATGCTTTTTCTTATAGGGATTTTAAGGTACCAAAAGGTCAAAACCGATGCAATCACTGGTAATTATAATATGTAGAGGAGATTATGAAAATTTTATACTCAAGATGTGGCTTCCTTTGGACATCCATATGTGCAAATTACTGTAAAATTTTGAAAATTTTATAGTTCCAACACATCCAATCATCTCATTCCTTCAAAAACCTATTCTTATCACATAATTTGGGTAATCCCAACTTCACAGTATCATCAAACCCTGTGTTCTCTGAGTGTAATTCTTCATCATATTTGTTATGCTTTCTCATGATTGTGTCAATGGCCAAGATGAAATTGGTGTCAAATTCCTCATGTAGTTGCATATCATGTCTCTTAGTACCCAATCTGTTTTTCACTCTCCCATGCTCAAGAATGGCTTCATAGTTCTTTTTGTGAACATGCCAAAAATCATCAAGGCATATCTTCAGGTTTGTAAATCTCTTGTGCAACATCATTGCCACAGTGTCAAACTGAAGGTCCTTCATCTTTTCTACTAGCTGTTGATGTTATTCTTGCAATTTCCCATATTCACTCTACAACTCTGTATTAGTTCTAGAGGTGATCCTCATTCTAGCATCTTTCATGGCAATAATTTCCAAATTTGATTTTTCACTTTTCATTTTGTAATAATTTATTTATTTCATCAACTATATTGTTTGTGCCTTGTTGAACTTGGAAATGCTTATGCCCATGTCTGTTGAAGCCACAGGGTTAGTTTCCCCAACTTTAAGGGTCATCATGTGTCCAAAGGATTTTTCGATATCGATCATATTTGGCCTTTTGTGAGGTGGGTATAGTGCCCATATCAACATTGAATTTTCATCAGGATTGAATCTTGACCCTATGTAAATTTCCTTCATACCCTCTATGTTTAACTTGTATTCTTCTTCCTTGTTATGAAAAAACTATCAAAAATTAAAGAGGAACTAAGGTCCCAACCAGGAAATACTATTACACCAGCTTCAAATAACAACTATCTACCCCTTTCAGGGGTCATGTTCTACACTTCACTATCTATATCATCTTTCAACCTTTTCATCAATTGTTGTTCATTTTCAGGGGTAATATTTGGGATGGATTCCCTCAACCTTTTTCCTTTGTAATTATATAAAAAATATTTAAATTCTCTTGACTTGAAAAAATCATTATCAAAAATAAAGGATTCATAGGTTGTAAGCCTATCATCTTCATCTACACGCAATTCCTTGGCTACTTGTAAGTCCCTATCAAGGAGTTCTTCATATTCATCATTCATCATCCGAGAGACTGTTCTCAACTGTGATTGTGCTTCATTTTCTCCCACAGATTCTTCTTCAGATGAATCATCCATTTCTTGCAACCTTTGATTTTTTTTCTCTAACTCCATGAATTTTTCTATAATCTCCTCTGCTTCTTTGTCTTCTTTGTTCTTAAACACATCTTCCCCCGATATAGGAACATGGGTGTATCCACTAAGGTTTTTCTTTTTCTTACAAGAGTATATGTGCCCATCAAGGTCACAATTCATTCTTTGTGCATACTCCTTTAATTTGAATTCATCCAACAACAAAAGATAATAAGATCATTGGTAGTGGGATGTTAGGTTTTTAGGTACATCAATTATAAATTAAGGTCATATACCATGGTAATTAACTAATTATACGTCATTTGTGAATTTCATTTTTTTTTATACAGTTGGTCGAGAGTGGGATGCACTACATTTTTATGTCACAAACAATCTTGATTGGATGACGGTATGGATTGAACGATGTCCACAATTTGGTCGCGCATTAACATGGGAAGGTGTGGCTTCATTGGTTAAAGAAGCTCATCGTAATGGAGATTCCAATGTTACACCAAGGGAAATTGATTTAGCATATGGTTTAAGAGATAAACAGGTATGTATAAATATATTAATCACCCATATTATTAATTATTTTCAATTATATTGATGTATATATATGTTGAGTTTTTTTTTCTTTGCATACATTCGGCCAAGAATAAATATGTTTATCAATTGATGATGCAATAATTTTTACATGTTTGACATATTGCAGGTGAAACACCATAAGGCTATGTTGTGCAATGGTCTTAAATTTTGAATCAAAAATTTGGATGACATGAAGAAAATTTGTGATTCTAGGATAACTGCAATCTTTCAGGTGACTAATTTTTCATCTAGAAGCGACATACATCCAAAAGTCTCAGAAAATCGATACTATGGGATTTTGGATGATATAGTTGAGTGTGACTTTAAGTCCTTCAAATCATTTTTGTTTGTCTTCCAACGGTGCAGGCTACGATTGAATGAAAATGATCTTGAGAGAACCATTATTAAACATGATAATGGATTTACCATGGTTAATGCAAGGTTGATCGAGCAAGCTGGAAATGAGCCCTATGTTCTTCCAAGCCAATGTGAGCAGGTATTTTACTCAGAGGTTCCAAGTAAACCAAGTTGGTCATTTGTTGTTAGACATGATCCAAGAGGAAGGCTGGTAAAGTATAATGTGGTGGAAGAAGAGGATACTAAAGAACTAGAAGATGATGTAGATGATGATCAAGATCAACAGTTAGTTGATGATGTGCCTAACGAAGATGTCAAAGAAGAGGAACTAGATCATGATGATATAGGAGTTAATGTTCATGAAGATGATATCTGTGTGGATGATGACATTATTGAAATTGATATCAATGACGACGATGATGATATGACCAATCCTTACAATGTCAATGTGGATTGGATGATGCAGACAAAGAGTTGGATGAAGAAGAAGATCAATGACATTGAAATGTATGAGTTATGTGATTATATTGTCTATTTGATATTGATTTCTTGATAGAATTATATTTGACTTATATGGTTACATAATTAATTCATGATTTTTTAATTTTTATGCCATTACATATTTAATTCATGATGTTACAACTATTGTGGCTCTCCTAGAAATTTCCATATGATCAAATCCTAATTACTCTATGACTATTTATGATTAGGTATTATTTGATCATATCTTTGGTTATTTCATTCCCAAAAAATTAGTGTTTCCTCATGTTGACCCCACATAGTGACATGTGGATGGGGCCAACATTGAATTTTTTTCAATTTGTGCTTGTATGGAGTGAAACTTGACATGGTTAGCCTAGACACATGTGTTGATGATATGGGAAGGTTTCAAGATTCAAACATGAGGTCATGCTATATAAAGGAATATCGTCCTTGCTAATAATACAAGTTTCCTTATTCTTTGTCTCTTTCATAAATTGTTCTTAACATTTCTTTGGTTAATGGTTTCAAAAGATGAGGCTCTTTGAACCTCACCTTGGATCTATTACACATCAGTTTGTGCATTTTCATTAGCAATGAATATTTAGATGATCTTTAAAAAGCTCATTGAATATAAAAATGATAATAGGAAGCTAAAAAAATGAGTATATTTTGTTTATGGAACCTAAACCACAAAGTTTATCACTCTAATGCTAAAAACAAGTCAAATTAACCCCTAACACCTATTAGAAAAGTCAAAACATGCCTTTCTTTCAAATTCAGAAGAACATATAAACGTTTTGAAACCACACATGCATGTTATGAAAGTGTATGTTAATCCTACTTATAGCTGAATTCCACATGATAAGCTAACAAATGGCACTATATTGGAGGATAAACCCACCTATGAAATTAATTTAAGAGGTAAGGGATGCCTTAGTGGAATTTTGAGTCTTGGATTAATCTATAGTGCTAAAATTAGTTCTAGTGTTCTTCCCTTGGTGTTATATTTATCTCTACAATTTCCCATACTTAACCATTTCATCATCCCTTTTCCCAAGCTATTTGTATCATAATATAAACTTGGTCCAATCTCACATTATCCCCTTAGGTAGTTATCCATTTCCTCCAAGTTGAATGGAACCTTTTGTACCAATGCATCTATGTTTTCCTACCCTAATGGATCAAGACTTGACATCACCTTAACAATCTTCTTTATATCACAACATATCTCTGAAGTGCCTTTGGCATGCTTTAGATGTGTCAATATTAACTAGATTGAATATATTAATTTTAAAGTCTCTTAACACATTTCATGACAAGAAAATGACTCATTTGGATTAAGGGGTACTTTCCTAAACCATTCCTTCATGTGTAGAAAATAAAATAAACTATATGTTGACATAGCATATATATTTTGTATATAAACTATATGTTGACATAACATATATATAAACTATATATTTTGAATTTTGGCCCCATGTGCATAGGAGCACGACATAGCATACTGCACCGAGACCCTAACTCGAGAGTTGCATTGAGAACCACTACATCAAACCCCTGAGTGGAGAGTTGCGAGACTTCACTAGATGAGTGCTACAAGGCCATTGAGTCGAGGAGGAAGACTAGGAACCATTTAGCAGGAGGAAAGCCAAAGCGAGAGGTGAGGGCACTCAAAAAGGGAAAATCGACCAAGGGACAATGACTATAATTGATTTTTCCCCCAAATTTAGAAATCTTGTTGCAAGTACAGTGATTTAGACTCTGTTTTTTCTCATCAAGGTGTTGCATGCTATGTTTTGGTCAATTTGAGCCAATGTCCCATTGACAAACCCAAGTACTACCTAGTACTAGTGTCTGGTTAGTTTGAACAACCAAGCTTTAAGATGTTCAATCAGTTGGGTGGCCATTTTTGGCCTGTGAACTACAATTTTTGTATGTCTTAGCATATTTTTTCTACTATAATATTGAAAGGAATTCCCATCACATAACAGCACACGAAGTTCACTAGGGTTCAAATTTCTAAACTTCAATGAAATAAATTTACATATTGAGGTCCACAAATGATCAAAGGGACTAAAAACAATACATGGTCCGTGAGTGCAATGAAAAATTCCTAGTGCCTATCCATAAGAGAACGTATAGAAGTACATGATGCAGAGTCAAAGGAAGGAAACAAACTCACACAATCTCATTTGACAAGTCACAAACAATCTTGAACTTTCCTTCTTTTGACACACTTATTCAACTATATTTTCCTTCACAAAACTCAACACAAACACTCAACTTTTGCTTTAGTGTTCAAAAGCATTACCAAACCTTCAAACACCTTAGTCAACTTCATCTTGATCAAAACAAACAATTACCCAATTGGCCCTTTCATTTTACCATTAACTCTCTTTATGACTATCGTAAACTTCACAATTTCAACTCAACATAAAGTAATTTAACCCAAAATAGTATTTAGGCTAATATAGACAGCACAATTTCCATTCCATTTCACTTCAAACAAATGTAAACCATCTCCCATCCTTTATTATTGACAATTTAACAAAATCATATACTGTACTTTCATTTTAGTCTCCAAAACAAGGCTATTATTAGATAGATCAGTCAAAGCAATGGAATTTTTAACTTTATGCTTACACCAAACCTTATATCAAATGAGATAAAATTATACCTTGGTAATCTCTTAACCAAAACAACCAATAATTCACACTTAATCATCAAAATCCCTTAAAGTTCTTACTGTCACTGGTTCCTTCATGCCCTGTTTGCAACACTTGTAGGTCTGCCAACCTATTTGGCAGGGCTTCATTCAAAATATAAGCACTATTACACAAGTCTATCCACACTTTTCAATGCCCTCCTTGCAGATCTAAAACATATTCAAAATGGGTATCAAAACTTTTACAACACAAGCTTCAAATATTGTTGTCTCAAACAGATTTAGGCCTAATTAGGCCTGATTTGCATAAGGGTTTGTTGCTTTACAAACTCCTGACCAAAGTACACTTGTCCAATGCTTGGGATATGTTTAGTTTGACTGGTATATGCTCTTCAAAGCATCAAAGTCCATTTACAAAGTATTTTCACAAAACCCTAAGGGCTTAACCTTCATAATTACTTTGTTCACAGACTGTACACACAGTTTTTCAGTCAAGAAACTTCATTCCCTCGCATCTTATCTTTATGATTTTTCCCTAAATCCACTAAAATATGAAAGAACATTCATAGTAGGATAATATCACAAGAAACCAGAAGATTCCACCAATTAATAAAGGAGAAACATAATTATTTCTATCTCTGCTTACCCTAACTGAGGGTTTTAGTAGTCTGAAGTAAATCCAAAATAACTCACACAAATCTTAACTAAAATGCATGAAATTTGATGCAATAGGAAGGTGATTGATATTATTACCATATCCAACCATTCTACCATTCCTTCAAGGCCGTACAATTCCTTACAATGCTTGGAAATGCAATATTTACAAAGAAAAATTATTAAAAATTAGATATTTTCCTTGAACTTATTCTTTATTCAACCACCCTCGAAGTTCTAAAAGATATAAGAGCCTTTTTAAAGGAATAAAAACTGACTTTTAGCCTTCTAAATACCTCTAACCGACCTTAATGACTCTTCATCTCTTAATATTTCCTTTTTGATTAAGTTGACAACTTTTTACATTGTTTTCATTTTTGCACTTTTGGACTTAATAAACACCAAATGACCTCAACATGACCTCAAATATATGAAACATGACTCTAATAACATGATTTACAAAGTAGGAACAATAACATTGAATCAAATTTCAAAACATTGCTTCATAGAGGCCTAATTATGCCAAGGTGCTCTTGCACCAACACAAGAGATGAAAAAAAGACAAGGAGCCATTAAAAACTTCCAAATATTTCACTGACTCAACCAAAACTCCAAAAGAATAGTACAGATGCTAGCACTAGGGAAAGCTCGAAAGAGAACACTAATGAAAGTGGACTTTTTTTTTTCAAGTTCCAAAAGAGTATAAATGGTTCAAAGATGTTGTGGGTGTCTAGAAAATGGTGAAGGAATGTTGGATAGGGAGGGACCCAATTAGCCTCTTTAACTGGATTCTTAAGAAAGAAAGAAACTCTGATACATTTTGGGGTTCTTCTGAGTAGGGCCCATCTTTTATTATTTTATTTGGGGGACCCAAAAAACCATAGGGGTAGAAACTTGTGGAGCTTAATCATTAAAGGAAAGGGGTATGTCCATTTAGAAATAGGCCGAAAGGATGGTTGCATGAGGGGCTATTTCATATCAAAGGTGGTCCAAAAAAATTCATAGACTAACTAACCAGACACCAATACTACCTCAAAGGGACTATTGTCTTCGAGGAAGGTGGTCCAAAATAATTCATAGATAGGTACAAAAAGTAATAGCAACCTTCCACCAACTAACCCAATCAACCTCCAAGAAACAAGACAATGACTCCTCTAGATGTTCCCAAAACCCAAGACTTCAAAACACAAGGTTGGTGACCCTACAAACCATTCCCATGCTTACCAAGAGATATATGATCATCAGACCCTTACATGTTTTATTGATACATTCACAACTATTGTTACCTCCGCATGCATTTGACTAGTAGTGACAACCTTGGTTTTTAATCCTCCAACCCCATACCTTGGGATCACATCACCATGAAAGAACTTCATCCAACATCCTTATGAGTGCAGATATTACCAAATAGGTATTTTTCAGATTTGTCTTACTCGAGTGAGGGAAATTCAGGAAGAGAAGAGGAAAGCGAGACATGTAGTAGGTCTAAAAGAGGGAGATCAACTAGAGGTCAAAAGATTAGAAGAAAATTTTGTAAACACATGGAATTTATTCTTGTTGAAGGGGGGTCATGTTCTTATGATGATGAGAGCATAGGCAACATCGAGGCTCCCTTAAGGTACAAACATCTATGGAAACAATGGGTACCCAAGGAACTTCCTCCAATAAACACTGATTTTTTTGTCAACGAGAGGATATATCGCATAACACCATCGTCATTACATGGTTTGGGCCTATTTTGCATGAATGACATAAAGGTCTATTACGAAAAAATTACTGAATTGATGGAGTATGTCGGACCTTGTTATAGTTACAAAGATTGGATGCAGTTGGTTCAATATACATGAAATATGCATAGGTATGCATTGTCAACAAATTATATACAGCTAAAAGATAAGGATCAAAATAAAGGAGTAGCTATGTACATTGACAGAAGGCCAAAAGCATCAAGGAATATTGTAGGGTTTATAAATAGTACATGACTTGAGTCAACAAATAAGCAACCCAATTGCATATTTTAGGTGCGTGAGGGAAACTGTGTATTCATATGTGCGATAAAATCAATAACTGTAGGGGAGAGTTTCTAATCAATTACAATTTGAATCACATAGATACAAACACAGTTACTATGGGGGTGGTACGTACTATATACCATTTTACCCAACTGGTGTAGGAGCACCAATCTTTTCATTATTTCTTTAGTAGATGTTTTATGGAAAAGGTGTGTCATGAAGGTTGAGTTAGGGTAAGTAGAGTCTTGAGTCTAAATAAGGTCCATTTGTGACCATTCTTATGTAATTGGTCAATCTTGAAGTCTTTGAGTTTATGATATAAAAGTTGTAAGTTATGTTGTAAGATTGACAAGTGTTGTGTAGGTAAGTTAGTCAGTTGATTTCCTCTTTTCAGGTCATGTTTTGTGTTGAATAAGGTCTAACTAGACCAATTCCAACGTTTTAGGTGAATAGGGGTTCAAGGATACAAATTTGCAAAACTTGTAAAAAAGTATTGTTAACAAACTATGTATTAGTGCAATTTTTGCACTCCAATGGTTAGGGGAGGTTTGAAAAATAGTTAGAGGATGGTGTGTCAGTTGTTTTGAGTTGGAAGACACTTAGGAGGAATGTACACCTCGTGATGGGATTGGATTTTGGAATTTCATAAAAGAAATACCACAAATTTTGCTTTCTTTGGCTCAAAATTTTATGTTTTTTATAAAATTTGTTGCTACAGGCTAAATCACCTATCTGTACAAAAGTACCACGGTCTAAGGATGATGGAATGTGATCAAGGAATGAGATATATTTCCATTGGTGGTGATTTGGCTTCCTTCCATTAAGTTGGGTGCATTTTATAGCCACTTTATTGTAACTGGTCGATAGCCCTGTTTTTACAGATTTGATCTTGTAAATGGATAAAAGAGCCATTCAATCTACTGTCTGAGGCTGTGGATCGATGGAATGACATAATTTTTTTGTAGATTTAGTGGTTACAGAATTGATAGAAGTATGGAAATGTAATTGGTGGAGTTTTATGCTACTGCCTGTGTGTTTTTGTGCTAAAATTGTATGGAAATGGAGGTTCCAGCCTAAGATTTGTTAAAATTTGTAAGGGAGTCATAATTTTCTAAACTTTTAAGCATGTATGAGGTTAATGGAGTGTGTTTGAGTTGGTTTTATGGCCTGGAAGGTTTTGGACGTGCTAGATACGATAAACCCACATGAAAAGTGCACAAAATAAGGGTTTTCAAGTTAGGTCTAGTTTTGTCCATACAAGGGGATTCCAATTGAAGAATCTATGTTTTCTTGGAAATTTTTCTACTGCCCCAAGGTTTCAGGAGTCTATGTGGAGTTTGAAGACATGTTGCTTTTGAAATTAGGCTAATTGAGAAACCTATCCAAGGGTGAGTGCATAGGAAGTTGGTGATGGTCCAAAGGAGTCAATATTGAATTTCACATATGTTAAGTAACTTTGAAATGGGTGTCTAAATCACTCATGTTTTTTTCTAGTGATTTGGAAGATTGTGGATTAAATGACCAAAAACTAGTTTTCCACTGCTACAAGGGTTTAAAGAGGGAAGGTTGATTTTTGCTGATTGTCAAGCTTTGAGGGTGATTTGGATTGTCTAAAGAGGTCATAATAATCTTGTCAGATTCCTCTTATAGGAAGGTTTTCAAATGGTTTGTGATTGTGCCTTGGGGTCTACATCACCCCAACCTCCAATTAATGACTCAAATATACCATTTTATTATTATGTTTTTTTTTTGTAAGTCTATTGGTTTCATTTCGATAATGTTTTTTTATATTTAATTTTTGTCACAGCGGGACATTGATCATAGGGGGAAGGCTTTGGCCTAGAGCATAGATCGTGATGCATCTTCAGGTGCTTCTACCCAATAGGTTTACCTCATTGTAATTGTACAAATTAGATACAAGCAAAATGTTTTATTATTATGTTTTTTTCATAAGTTTATTGGGTTAATTTCAATAATGTTTTTAATATTATTGTTGTAGTTGAATGATCAACGAAAGGCACCAGTAGTAGAGAGCATCCATAGGGAGGTGCAGTCACTATTATGCGATGATGACATCACATATTCTGTAAACCCTCTGGATATGATAAAGAAGACCCAAAAAAAAATCAATGAAGAAATCCTTCAGTTGTTATTCATAGTGCCTCAAACAGATGAGATAAGAGAAAGGGTTAAAATATTCACTAAGAGAGAATGAAACTTGCAAGTAAGTTGTCATGAGATCTTTAATTATAACATAAGTTCATTCATGGTTTTATATTTTGTACTCTTTTATGTCATGAACTAAAATATGTGTTGTTTTTTCAAGATTTTTTGCGTCCTCATGATGTTGCTGGCCATGATTAGGTACTATAGGTGTTGTATGGGGAGTAGGGGTTGGTACAAGTGTCGATCCTAATCTTCCTATGCATACATCACATCATCCAACCCCATCATCTGTGCCTATATTGTCGACTAAAATGTTGGCAACACATAGCATGCAGGCATCGAGTAGTGCACCCTCTAGCAATGAACACATGCCAGAACATGCATCAGGACATGTACCTAGGGATGCAAAGGCCACTAGTACTGGTGATGTTTTAGCAATATTTCCTAGATCTTCCCATATTACTAGTACGGGAACATTGTTGGTCACATTTGTGGTGACCGAGGATTTCGTTCCCATAAAGATAGAGAAGGTCTCAGGTACTTTAAAATGTTTTAATTATTATTATATATAATCCAATTGAAATTTACTTATTGATCACTCTTTTTAGACTAATGATCCCATGATCATTTTGCAGGAAACAATGTTTTTTATAAACATCTAAATGATATTACATTGGAGATTTTCGAGCCCACCATACGTACATGGTGGAATGCCAAAAATCAAGATTTAAAAGATGAGCTCATTAACTGTTTAGTTGGGTTGTTCGGTAATAACACATTCAACCAAACCAAGGTCCTTAAGAAAGTTGGTACCTATCTAAAGTATGTGAGGGACCAATATAGGTCAATTTTAGAGAAGAACAAAAAGTACGAGTGTCCCCCCATGATTCTAGAGAGGGAGTGGAAGGACTTGGTGTCGGATGGAAAGGAGAAGGCTGAAAAGAAAAAAGGAAAAACACCACCAGGCCAAGGAAGGTATGTGATACTATCAACAATGTAATTATATATTGATTACTCGTTATTTTTACATAATCTAATGTATTTCAAACTTTTCCTAGGCTGTCCGACACATCGAAGGCAACAAAGGCAAGACTAGAAAAGCATGGGTAGTACAAACTTGGATCCAGTGGTTATATGAAATTAGTCACACGAATCATAAGTATTAGTAAATGAAATATTGCATCCAAATAATAAATTGCAAACAATTTTGGTTTTATCACACCATAGAATTAAAATTCATGATCTTATGCAAAAATGCAGGGATTTGAATTCAACAGATTGCCCACAGAAGAGGACTTGAAGATTGTCTTCCAGCAAGGCTATGGAGTTGTGGATGAATTCCTAAGACTCTTGACTAGGTAAACACAAGCTTCCACTACATCTGACACATAGGTAAATAAACTCAATGAAGTTTATTTAAAATTGAATACTTGTGCAATCTATTCAATATTAATTTCCACCATAAAGTAATTATGTGCCTATTTTTTTTAAACAGGAAAGCAATCATAATACTGCAAATGACATTGGAATGCAGCCTAGTGAGGGTGGAGCACAACCTATAGATGAAGGTCATGGTGTGCATCCCGGTACTATATGTATTCATGTGTTATACAAAATGCAGTATGGATTAATATAATTAAACATCTTTAATTGCAATTGGTGTAATAATTAATGTAACCTTTCATGTTTCAACTTTAGAGCATGTAGAGCATGATCAAAATGTTGAGCATGATCGGGCTAGAAAAGATCAGGAACATGATGTAGTCCCATCAAGTAAAGAGGACCACTCTAATGTTCTTTTAAACATATTTAATTTCAGTTGATGTATTAATTAATGTAACCTTTCATGTTTCAACTCTAGAGGATTTAGAGGGTGATCAACATGTTAAGCATGAGGCTATAAGACAAGATCAGGAACATGATGTGGCCCCATCAGGTAAAGAGCACCACTCTAATGTTCCTTTAATTAATGAAATACTTGTAACAATAATAATAAAACATATCAATTTAACATTTCTTTGTTATTGTAGTAGACCCCCCCTTGTAGTGGCCTCCACCTCGTGAGTACACGACTAGTCATACATTAAGATCACGAGCAGAGGGAAAAACAACTGAAGGGGGGACAAATGATTTAGAAAATGATACCCCACTTATTTTTTTAGCTGCAAAAAAGAAAAAAGAAAAAAAAGTGATTGTAATCATATTATGACAACCATATTTTTGATAATATGTTAATGAATGTTAAAAACTGATATTTTTGACAACCATATTTTTGATAATATTTAAAAACTGAAAGAATGAATGTTGTATGTTAATGAATGAATGTGAATATGTTAATGAATGAATGTTTTATGTTATTAATGGATGAATGAATGGTTAATGTTATATGATAGGGTATGGGAATTGAGAGTGATTTGAGGGGGGGGGAGGAGAAAAATGAGCTTCCACCATCACATGGTTGGCCCTGTTAAGTAGAGACTATTAAACTATTCTCGAAATAAAGAGAAGCTCAATAAGGTAATGAACTTTTCAATATTTCATTATGTTGCACTTTTAAGCTTATGTGATTTTCATTAGTTCTCTTTACTTCAATATGTTACCCTTTGTACTTATTTTACTTTTTAACACATCTCATATGTTACCTTGGATGACAAGTTTTGTAGGGGAAGCTATCCACGGATGGATCCCATGTTTGGGGATATATGAGTTTGGATTAGGCAAACTTGGGATGTACTCATGTAGTGCAGAAACAAAAGAAAAGAGCCCAACCATTTTAGCACAAGAATTGGCTTGAGACTGGTACGTGGTTCGAACTAGGCTTGCAATACAACAACATGATATAATTATTTTCCATAATAAGCTATCACATTAACAACTGAGTTGGAAGGAAATACTAAGTATTAATTAGCTTGAGTCAGTTTCCATCTTTGGCATACTTGGTCAAAAGCATACCAGACATTACATCCATAAGTATAGGCAAAGCCTAGTAAAGTAAACTAGCCTGGAGACATATTGCAACCAATATGTATGTCTCTATGAAAGGTTAAAAAGGTAAAGGTAGTTTTCTACATTGCAACTAAGCTAGACTCTAATTTTTTGTATGAAACCCCCTCATATAAGCATTCCTCAAGAGGATTTCTTTTCCAATTACCTTAAACCATTTTGACATTTACAACCCTGCCACCCTCTAGGTTCGAACAAGTGATCTCCATTATAGATTATACATGCCTTCATCATCAACCCAACTCAGGATGTGCCCTTAAAGACCAAGAAAATTCTTTAGAGTTCCACATTGATGCAAATTCTTCCAATCCCATTCTGCATCATGTACTTGTACCACTAAAATTACATATGTTTAATGAAAAAGACAATTTTTTATCATAGACAAATACAAGTGATTGATAGGTTGAGCTTCAAAAAATTAAACTGTAGTTGAAAGTATATTATAATTTCTATAATGACACTCCCTTTTCTTGCAGTCTATTTAATAAAGCATCCTATAAGTATATAACTATGTGGTTGTTAGTCATCAAAATTTTTAAGTAAACTAAAATGCTTCAACACTAGAGGTGCATTATAATTGCACAAAAATCCTTGTTATTTATTCTCAAAAACAAAATCCATGTATAGTGAATAATGTGGTTGAGAAAAATACACCAATAATAGCCAAAAAAAACTTCCCTTAAATACAGAAAGATAAAACATTAACTTCATACCTCACTTTCATCATCAAGAACCCTTGTGATTAGATAGAGATCACAAGATTTTGCAATCTCCAATAGGACATCCACAACTGAAGGCCTCACAACTGCATGCTTCTATAAATATACAAATGCTATCACCTTCTAGCTATTTCAACAAAAGAACTTGTCCACAAAATTGGCACTAAACTACAAGACCTGTCTACCTACAGATCTTCTGCAGTAGACTCCTCAAGTATCATGCCAAGCAATTGACATGTAACCTACATGAAAATAAATATACAAATGAAATACATCAAAGAACATTATTCCAAACCATGGATTATTTTTGTAAAGAGTATCTTTCTTGTTAAATAAACTGAAATAACAATTAGAAGTAGAAGAAAAATCCACAGAGCTACAATTTCATAAAAGTCCTTTAATGTCAAAGATCACCTGAAAGTATCTTTCTAAATAAAATATTTTTATTTTGAAAAAAGATTGCATCTATCTCACAACAGGGTTACAAGGAAAGTATCTCTCTGACTAGAATAGTTACCAAATCTTGCCAAATAAGAACACATTCCAATAGGATATGAATTTTTCTGAAACACCAAATTAATCCAATCTGATAGACATTTTCTATTATTTTTAAAAATTACATTTCCTTTCTCTACAAACCCTAATCCTGATTGATATTTTAAAAATTACATTTCATTTTTAAAGAAGTGCAAGCTACAATAAAATGAATTTTGGAAGATGCAGTTTACTTTGAGTTCAACACATTGTAAATGATAATATTCGCCCACAAACAAGTCTAGATGTGTTTTCTAAATACACAAAGATTGTCGTTTTGTATTTAGAAAGTATTTGAACGAATAATTTTTTTTAAAAAAACTGTAGGGTTTCGTCGCAATTTTGACGAACATAGCCCGATGAACCACAAAAATTTGCGACGAGGTTGTTGTACACACAACGTATTTTTTGTTGTAATGACAATGACGGTTTTCTCCAACTCGTTGAAAAATGGATGAACGTATGGTTTTTTTTTACGATTTCAAATGGGCATTTTGCAACTTTTTTGATTTTTTTGTGTCGATAGATGGACGAAGTTACGTTGATTTTGCAATGAACATGGCCAACATTTACCATGGCACTGACCAACGATGTTGGCTCATGGTTTCAATGTATAAAAATTGGTCATTAAAGTGACGAAAATCTAGTGATGAAATTTAAATCATTGTTGAGTCGGTAGGTTGGCAATATTTTGTCGATATGCCACCAAACATTCATCGGAATTTTTAGTCAAATACAGTAGTGAAGTTGCAAATATTCTGAAAAATCTTTAGTTTGCTTCTATTTTTTGTGCCTTTTTTTGGCTGTTTGTGTGTTTTTTTTTGGCTGCTTGTTTTTTTTTTTTTATTATATGATGAAGCAATGGGTTATCTTGTAAAGGGTTTCAGGGCCCCCCTTCAAAACCTGTTTTTCCTATAATAAAAAACATACACCATTATTAATTTTTCCAAGGAATTTGGATGGGAGGATGATTCTTTATTGGAGGAATGATATATCCTACAAAGGAAAAGGATGGGTGGTGTGACCTAGAGTTTTATAGAAAAAGGGGATAAAGGCACATGTTGTTGAGTTGACTAGTGGATAAAGTTGGAGGGTGGGTTGGTTAGTCATTATTGTGGGATTTTCACCAAGCATTAAATTTTGTTTTTAAAAATCATATATATGATTGTGGAGGGTGGATTAGATCATATGGTAAGCTCATGGGAGTGTCAAATTAAATGCATATTATATAAAAATGAATGATTCATGGATAGGTACAATGGGGTGTTCAGGTAGGTGATCTTCTGCCAATGATTACATTATATCACATTTTTTCATTTTGCTATGAATTAATTTTTGAATAAAATGATGTAGATGTTCTACAAAAAAATTGGATTCAATTTATTATCACATTAATTGATGTACAACTAAACCATGGTGGGAAAAATAGATTTAATTTTGGGTGTTCACTAAATGAGGTAAACAAATTCTTCCAAAAAGCTTGAAGTGGGTTATTCAATGCCATTGATAACAATATGTTGTATAAAAATTATGATGTCATGAGTTGAGGACCAAAGTGGGTTGTGATAAATTTCATGCATGAAGCACAAAATTAGGAAAGATAAGTGGTCCATGTCACAAAAGTATCAACAAGGACATAGCATGAGTGGGTAGGGGAAAGTGGGGGATATATAGGGTAAGATGAGATTCCTACAAATTGTAGAGTGATAATGGATGCAACAAGGATGGTGGGAAGACTTGTGAGATAATGAGACTGTATTCTACACATGGTACCTATTTTCTAGGTTTTCACCATGTTACTTGTCCAAGACACCACAAGAAGTGGTTTTTGTCATAGGATGAAATATTTCTCTTTACTATTTTTTGATTTTTTGAAAAGGGTATATTCCATGAAATTAGGCACAGAACCATTTGAGATGGATGATACTAAGGGGTAAATCTAAAGATTATCCTTTTGGAGTTTCCAAATTACATGTACTTGATCCAAATTTATTAGTGATGACATATGGACCTAGCCCATTAGGATCAATTTTCCCTTTATCTCTGTATTGGATATTTTTTTGATTTTGTTTGAGTACTAGGTCTCCAACCTAGAAATTTTGAGGTTTAATTTTCTTGTAATTCTTTTGGAGATGATTCTTATACTCCTATAGATGGCTTAAGGTATTGAGGCTCCATTCATCAAGGAGGTCTAATTAATACACCCATGCAACATGATTCTCCTCATCATCAACAAGGTGCTTAAAATAGATGCATAATGATGGGAGTTTGACCTCAATTGAAAATATGAATTTAGTACCAAAGAATAAAGAGTATGGAGTATAATCGATAGGTGTGTGGATGCTAGTGTGGTATACCCAAAGGGTGATATTAATATGGGGATACTAGTCATGAACAATACCATTGAATTTATTTTTAGGATTTTGAGCAAGGCTTTACTATTTTCAATAGTTTGACCACTTCATTAAGGATAATAGGGGACAAACCAATAATGTTAGACGTGGAAGAATTTTTAAAGGGTGTGAAATTCATGGGTTTTCAATGTTTTTATATTATTAGTTATAATGAAATGCAAGATACCATAATGGAAAATGATATGATATATGATGAATTAGGACTTTTTAGTGTTAGTGGTGAAGGTGAGAGGGATGACCTCGACCCACTTCATAAAATACTTAGTGGGAATAAGGATAAACTTATGACCATTAAATGAAGAAGGGTGAATCTTACCAACTAAGTCAAGGTCCCATTAGGATAAAGTCCAAGGTGTGGTGATAGGTTGTACCTCCTATGAAGGTGTGTGGATGAGGTCTCCATCTTGTTAGCATGTAAGGTATCTTTTGACATATTGGTAGGACAATAATAGCTAATCTTAAGAAGCTTATTTTCTAAGACCATTCCAATAGTATGGGATCCATGGATACCATCATATATCTCTTGTAGTGCAAGATTAATTTCTACTATGTGTAAAAATCATAATAAAGAACCATCATATGTAGATGATAAAGTATAACTCCAAGGATGGTATAATGTGAAATGTGTTGGATGAAGGATTTGTGTTGATTACATGAGAGGTTGGGATTATTTATCTCATGTAAGTATAGATATCATGGTACAAAGGGATTCAAGACCAACAATCTCACCAAAAAAATTTAATTTAGGGACATCAAATGTAGGTATTAGGAACTATTCAACTATAAATTCACACTATTGATTATCATGTGGTATATCTAACATGGATTTGATGGTATCAATGGCATTTACAACTTTATTATTGATGCAAGGGACTTGCTTGAACTAGATGTGAGTGAAATAACCCATAAAACTATCCACCATCCATTTTTAGGAAATTAAATTGTAATATTTGGTTTGGTCTTCATTGTTAACCTATTTGATCACATGTTGAGAGCTCCCATAGAACTAAATTTTTTTGATATTAAATTGTATAGCCATTTTAAGTCCTGTGATCAAAGTCTCATATTCTACTATGTTATTGGTGCATGGAAATTCCAACCTAAAAGCCTTAGGCATGAAATCATATTGGGGGTTAATGAAGAGAATTTCATTTCTTAAACCATATTTTGTGTAGGACGCATCAAAGTATAGTTTCCATAATGATGTAGCATTAACTATGAGGGTGAATTCATTAAGAAAATCAATGACTAATGGATCATAATTTGTGAGTGGGACTTCAACCAAATAATGTAAAATAACTTTTCCTTTGATAGCCTTCATATCCACATGCTCTATGTTGAACTCATTGAGAATAATTACCCACTTAGCCATTTGGAATATTAGAGAAGCTTTGGATAGGAGATACTTGAGAGGATCCAATTTAGAGATGAGATTTATCTGATGACTAATAAAATAATGTTTAATATTTTGGGATTTGAAGACAACTACTAAACATGCTCATTCCATAGGGGTATAATTGAGCTCATACCACACTAGAGTATGATTGATGTAATATATGGCTCACTCATAACCTATATTAACATGTTACATAAGAATTTCCCCTATATAGGAGTAGGGGATTTACTAGAATTGAAGCCATGAGAATTGGTGGATATTCCAGGTACTATTTGATTTGGTTGTAACCTTTTTGACATGAAGTGTCCCACTAAAATTTTACATACTTGTGAATTGGATGGGAAAATGGTTGATATTTGTTTGCAAGTTGTGTAGTGAAATGCTAAATAGCTTAAATATTTCCTTGGAAATTTTGGAGTTGTTTCAAATTCTTTAATGGAGGAATTTTTGTGATACAAGGTCAACTTAAATTCCTAAATGGGAGACAATGAAACCCAATAGTTTCCCCAAGGTAACACCAAACATATAATTTTAGGATTAAGGAGTACTTGATATTCAACTAATCAATCAAAGACATGCTCAATAATTTTGGGGTGCTCCTCTTTTGTATTTGATTTTTTTAGGTCATACACATATTCCTACATGATATCATAGAGTAGATCATGAAATATGATAGTCATAGATATTTTATTAGTATCTCTTGTATTCTTAAGCCCAAATGAATTACTTGGTAATATAAACATCCCCATGGTGTGGTGAAGGATATTTTGTGTTGGTCCTCAATAGAAATTCAAATATAATTATATCTCAAAAATCCATTTGTGAGTGACAAAATTTTGTGCCCTGCTGTGAAGCTAACTATGATGTTAATATTGGGAAGTAAAAAATCATCCTTAGGGAAAAGTCAGTACCAATGTGGATGAACCCTAGTTTCTTAGCACCGGGAACAATATTTGATACCCATTTTGGATAGCCAATGGGATAATTAAGCTCACTTCTAGTATTTTTTTATAATTTATTTTTAAAGAATAGGGTGATTTATGGATACACTTTTTAAAAGCTTGGAATTAGGATGTAATATAAGATGACGAACCATAAATGATGGATCTAATCTAGGAATATCATCATATGACCATGCAAAGTTATAAGATTCTTTATGTAGGATAGCTAACAAGTTTTTTTCTCTTCAATTGAAAGGGTAACTATTATGTGATATTAGGCTATGCTTCTATACCCAAATTAATTTATTGTGTTTATTCAACCAATATTAAAAAAAATTCTTGCCATTATGAAACCATTGGGAAAATGTTTAGTCCCTCATATTTTGGTTCCTCAAAGAGGTTTTCACTAGGGTACATTTCATTTATTTTTTTATTTTTATTTTTTCAACCAAGATACTCTTCCTACTCCCCAAAATAGGTAGAAAAATTTAATTGATAGTTGAATCCTAATAGATGATCACATAAAGGTAGGATTTCAAATATTCCCATTAATTTAGAAAGTAACTCATCATTCTAAAACATATCAGGATAGCAAAGTGGGAGGCAAATGGTAAAGATGAGTTTTCAAGGAAAAGTGGGGAGATATCAAGATCATTAAATGAGGCTATGATGAATTCATTTATAATTTTATCAATATAATCATAATTTTTCTCTACACTATTAGAGGCATCAAATGAGTTTATAGATTGTTCTTGTGGATATGAAAAGGAATAGGAAATTTCTATTGCAAGTAGTCAAGGAGAGTGTCATTTGAATCATCCTTGTATAACCAAGCATCTACAATCTCTTCAATATATTCATCTTGAAGTGTGATTGATCAAAATGTGGCAGGCCCATTATTCCTTAGTTGAATTTATCTTTTTTCATTCTTCTTGGGAGGTTTGGTTATATGAATAAGGAGAGAGGGGTATTGTGCAATGTAAAAGGAATAATACAACTCATATTCTCCCTAGCTCTTGCTAATGATCTTGACCTTAGATGTAATAGTACCAAGAATAGAAGGTGACTTGGGAGTGAAAGATAAGGATTTAGGATTATATACAAGAAGGAATCCTTGGTTGGGTAAGGATTCACAACATAAGTGCCCAAGAAATAATGATATTATTGATATGAAGCTTCTATAGATCAATAATATTCAAATGGATGTGGATCAACATAGATAGTTATTTTAATTTTTCTTGAGAGGATCCAATTTAGAGATGAGCTTTATCTAATGACTAAGCATATAATGTCAAATATTTTGGGAGTTGAAGGAAACTAACAAAAATGCTCATTCCATAGGGGTATAATTGAGCTCATATCCCACTATAATATGATCATGTTGCACAAGAAGTTCCCTATATAGGAGTAGGGGCTTTACTAGAATTGGAGCCATGAGAATTGGTGGAGATTCTAGGTATTATTTGACTTAGTTGAGTCCTTGTTGACATGAAGCATCCCACTAAAACGTTACATCCTTATAAAGTATATGGGAGAATGGTTGATATTCATTTGCAAGTTGTATAATGAAATGTAAAATAGCTTAGAGATTTCCTTAGAAACTAAGGAGTTGTTTCAAATTATTTGGTGGAGGAATTTTTGTGATAGCTCTAAATTTTATAGGCTCAACCTTAAATCTTACATTGAAGAAAATGAAACCTAATAGTTTTCCCAAGGTAACACCAAAGACACACTTTTTATGATTGACAAATACTTGATATTCCACCAATCAATCAAAGACATGCTCAAGAATTTAGGGTTCTCTCTTGTCTTTTATTTTTGAAGGTCATCCACATAGTCCTCCATGATATTGTGGAGTATATCATGAAATATGATAGTCATAGATCTTTGATTGGTAGCTCTTCCATTATTAATCCTAAAAGGCATTACTTGGTAACAAAAATTTTCCCATGGTGTGATGAAGGCTATTTTGTGTGTTTTTCTCAATAATAATGTGAATATGATTATATCTCAAAAATATACCCTTGATTGACGATATTTCATGCTCTACTATCAAGTCAACTATGAAGTTAATATTGAGAAGTAGAAAATCATCCTTAGGGAATACTTTATTAATATCCCTAAACTTAGTGCAAATGTGGATGCCCCTTAGTTTATTACCATTAGGAAAAATATTTGATACCCATTTTTGATAGCCAATGGGATAATGAAGCCCAATTCTATTAGTTTCTTTAGTTTCTCTTTTACTATTAGGGTGATTGGTGGATGCATTTTCTTGAGTTTTTCTTTGTAGGCTTGGAAATAGGATGTAATACAAGATGATGAACCACCAATGATGGATCTAATCTAGGCACATCAATATATGACCATGAAAATTTATTAGATGCTTTATGTAGGATATTCGACAAGTTTTTTTCTCTTTAGATGAAAGGTCAACTATTGTGTATGTGATCTTAGGCCATGTTTCTATACCCAAATTGATTTCTCATGTTTCTTCAACCAATATTAAAAACCTTTCTTGTCATTGTGAAACCATTGTTGGAAGGTTTAGTTCCTTACCTTTCAATGCCTCAAAGAGGGTTTCACTAGGGTACATTTTATTGATTTTTTTTTTTTATTTTTGGAATTGATGTACTCTTCTTGCTCCCTAAAATGGGAAACAATATTTAATTGATAGTTGAATCCTGATTTATGATCACCCAAATGTAGGGTGTCATATAATCCCATGAATTTAATAAGTACCTCATCATTCTAAAACATATCAAGAGATGTATAGGCTTATTGGTCCCATTATATGAGATTGAGATAGAAAATTGGGAGGTAAATGGTAAAGATGGAATTGTAAAGGAAAAGTAGGTAGATATCAAGATCATCAAATAAGGCTATGATGAATTTATTTATAATTGTATCAATAGGGTCAAAAAAATTATCCACACTATTAGAGGCATTAGATGATTTTGTAGATTGTTCTTGTGAAGGTACATATCTATGAACTCTCATAAATTTATTGTGGGTGAATAGGTTCTATAGTACCCTTCTCTTTGATGCAAAAAAAATTCCCATTGTAGTTATTTTTCTTACTAGTATGCAAAGAAATAGGAAATTTATGTTGCAAGTACTCAAGGAGAGTGTCATTTGAATCATCATTGTATAACCAATCATCTATAGTTTCTTCAATATGTTTATCCTGAAGTGCATCTATTGATCAAAAGGTGGTAGGTCCATATTCCTTAATTGAATTTTTCTTTTGGCATGTTTTTTGGAAGGGTTGGATATATGAATAAGGAGAGGGGGCATTGTTCCAATATGAAAGGAATAATACAACTAATACTCTCCCTATACCTTGCTAATGATATTGACCTCAAGTGTAATATGATCGGGAATGGAGGGTGACTTGGGAGTGAAAGATAAGGAGTTGAGATTGATGTATAAGGATGAAACCTTGGTTTGGTTAGGATTCACAAAATCGTTGCTTTGGAAATGGTGATATTATTGATATAAATATTCTATAGATCAACAATATTCAAGTGGATGTAGATGAACATAGATAGTTATTTCAATGTTTTTATAAGTGCATTGATGGTAAGTGGAGAGAATTCTCTACATGGCATAAAGCATTGAGTGGCCAAGAATAATAATGTAAGGGAGGTCAAGATCAATAATGTCAAAAATGGTGTACTATACAACTAGAACCACGTGTATAGGGATGCAAATAGTAAATTTAGACTCATTATCCACATTTTATAGGCCTTGATGGTAATGAATTGAGGTTTCTAGATCTATCATAAATTATCCCAATTGTTTTATGAATTTTAATGTACATAAATTTAAGGAAGAACAATTATCTAGTAAGACTATTTTAGCTTTGCACTTGGCAATGAGGAATATGATATGTAGGGATTTATTATTTGATGGATTAATGGGTGACATGTCATAGAAATCAAGTTGGTAGGTAACCAAAATTTTCCCTACAATGGCTTGCAATTATCTAGGGCCAATGTCATTGGGGAGATAGGATTCTTACAAAGCTTGGTCCAAGATGTCTTTATGAATAGGAGATTCTTTTATGAGCTCTAGGATATAATCTGAGTTGGAGTTTTTCCAATATTCTCTAAGAGATTGTACTAGGAACTTTATAGAGAGGAGGTGGATGGTCCAATAATAATGACCCTACCATGTCATGTTATGATAGAATTTAATAAAGGTTTTGGGTTCGATCTTGATGGTGACAACTTGTGAGTAGCTATGGTCAATACATCCCACAACATTGTCATAGTTATGTGGGTTTTTATAGTAGAAATTATTAGACGGTTATAATAGGAATTTCCTTGATTAGGATTGGTGGAAATTGATGAGGGTGTTTTGGTTATGTTTGGGGAGTGGATTTTGGTACATCCCTAATTGACCATTAGGTGAGGAGGATGAGGCTCCTTCAGTTTCAATTTCTCCTTGACCAATAAGATCTTGGATGTGGTTCTTGAGCTTCATGCATTTTTTTGTTATATGTCACTTGATCCTATGATACTCATAATACTTATAGTCTTTATACCAAGATGGTTTTGGTTTTGAATCCAAAAAATATTGTGTCATAGAAAATATAACCATTTTTGTTTCAACAAGTTTTTGAAAAACAACATCCATGGGTTCCCCAAGGGTTATAAATTTTATTTTAGAATTATTTTGGGGGTTTATACTATTTATCCTCGTGGGACAAACAATGTTAGTGTTACAATATTCTTTTGTATTTAGAGTGATGTTAAATGTGCTAGTTTCTTGTATATATTTAAGATTTATAACACCATCACTAGAAAAAATAATTTCTTAGACCAAAAATGTGTTCATTAGATTTTATGTCATTGTTATCCTTGTAAATATTTACTAAACCTTTACATATTAGGTTTTTTTCAATGGTAACCACTCCAAGGATTTATCACCTAATCTTTGTAGAAATAAGTAAAAAAAATATTGGTCACTAAAAGAAACCTCTTGGTATTCCATGAAAAATTCATTAACATGATCACAAGGATCTCCCTTCCCTTTATATTTGTCAAATTTTGGAATCACAAAGTGTCGAGGGAAAGGCACCATTGTAATGGAATAATCAAATGGATAGATACATAAATATTTTAACTTATAATTTTTCTTCTATGTCCCTATTTTAAAGTTTTTCAAGACATTATTATTTTTGTACCATTCTCAATCAAAATGTGTAGGCATAGGAGGATTAGTGGTGACTTGATTTTCCATTTTAAATGGTGTAGATTGGTATGTAGCATGATGGATGCTTTTTTGAGGGATGACATTTTTTGGATAGGAGGTTGGATGTATTGGAAGGAACATAGGTATAAAGAAGCATGAGAGTGATATTTTTGAGGAACATGTGAGGAAATATGTACATGTGATGCTTGATGGATATAGGAATAATATTTTTGAGGGATATAAGAAGAATATTTGTAAGGGATATGAGATTATGAGAATAGATAATGAGTGGAAGGAGGTTGAGATGATGCTATTGGGTATGAATATTGTAGAGGTGAGATAGAAGAAGGGAAAAAGTAGTGGAGAAAGGTTAATTTGGAACATGGTCTACAATGAGTAGTGTAGTTGGATGGGTCAAAGTGGATAATATGTTAAGATGAAGTTAAGAAGTGGAGTTTAGATTATTGATAAGAACCTAGATAGGTTGGGAAGGTAATGAGAGAGTAGAAAGTGTGCGGGTATAAGGTTTGACATCATGCCAATTTCATTTTGCTACCACCAACATTTTTTTGTTGTGAATATAGATTTACTCATGTTTTTCAAAAGTAAGATTAGGGGTCTCTTTTCTTACTATTCCACCCAAATTAGACATGTCACAAGTAGGGGAAGTTTTGCACCATCATTTATTACTTGTTCAATAATGACATATTTTTTTAAGATTATGATCCTCTCAATTAAGTCAATGTCTAAGGGTTATTAACAATATCGTAGAACCTTGTAGAAAATTTAGGTTATGACACTAAATATCTTTGGTCTTCTTTTTTATTTTTGGTTTTGGGTTGATTGGATAATCATCCTTGGGTGTAGAAGTCATGATATTCATACCCTGACATTCCTAGAGTGAAGGGTGGTTTCATCATTTATTTCTTAGCTTGTGAACATGTGATGGACATGTAATGCCATTAAGATGTTTGATTATGTGATGATAATGTTAGAAAGTTATCTTAAGTTCAAGGACTTAGTGTTTTCAATGTGATATGTGATTGTGTATGGGTGAGTATGTATTACTTTTCAAAATTTGAATCAAGATCTTAATTTGACATATGATGATTCCTACTTAGGATATGCTAATGTTCCTAAGTGAGGAGATATGGATTTAAGTTTTCTTTAGCTCAAGAAAAAAAAACTTATTTTGAGTATTTCTTCTTTCAGATAGGTAAGTTTCTCAAGAGAGTGTTGTTTGATGGTTACAAATGATTAAGATCTTGATTAAATAATAAGACACTAGTTTTTTAGTTGAGTTACTATAGTGTGGATTATATGAATATTTTTAGGATTCATAACCTCATCCTTTACTAAAGATAAGTGATGTTGGATGAATACTTGTGGGTGAGAAGGGGGAGGTTTGTTTGCTATATTTTGTGACAAGAATGAAATATCAATTTACTAGTTTAAATTTCTTGGAGTTGCAATCTAATTTTGTTTCTAGGATTATTTATTACCTCTATGATAGAACCATTGAAACATTGGTTGTAATTTCCAAACTAAAATTGGATACGTTGAAAGGTGTAAATGAATTGGTGATGGAGCTACTAGGTTATGGAAAAGAGAAAAAAATATAAAGTGAAAGTCGTATATATATTTTTTATTTTTGTATATAGGAGAGTGACATTTTTGGTTAGAATTCACATGTATGTTGATTAGTTATATATTCATTTTAATATTTATTATTTATTTTATTTTGTTGTAGAGGTCAATATACTTGTATACCTATATATGTATGTATATATACATGAGAATGTATATAACACTTGTATATTTAAATTAAAAAAATTAGTTATTAAAACATGAAAATGTATAAAAACACTTCTAGAATCCATGAACGGAGGGTAAGAATCACCAAATAGGGAAGATTTTCCTTAGTTTTATTTATCTCTCAATTCATTTGAACCTACAACAACAAATGGAGTTGAAAATAATAACATGATTTTTTTTATTATGTGCACCTTAAATATTAGGGTTTATGTAGAATTCATAAGATCTAAGGGCTGTAATTAATTACATCCAAGGGTTGATATTGTATTCTCATCCCATTAAAAAATATTATGTGCTTAATAATATATAATTTAATTATATTTTTTATTTAATACGCTTAACCCATGGTGGGGACCCATGAGTCTATATACCTTTAACTTTTTATTATAACTTTAAAGATTCAAGTTAAATTTATGAAATAAAATATGACCTTATGGGTTTTCAAGTGAACAAAATAATAAATTTAAATGTATCAATCTCTTTATTATTTCCTTTAGTGGAGATGTATGAATAGATTTGTTTATTCAAAGTTTGACACTTTTTAGGGACTGATGATAGTATGGAATACAACCATCAAAGCAAGTGATGTATACGTAGAACTAAAAATATATAAGTTGATCTTAATTTTGATTCTTATACTATACTTTGGTCTAACATAATGAAATAACTAAAATAGGTGATGGATATGTTGAGTTGAAGTTATGCTTAGGGACTATGTTTTAATGTGATAGAGTGCAACAACCAAAATAGGTGATAAATACATTGGACTAGGAATTAATAAACTTATTTGATATTAATACTTTGGGATTATGTTTTGATAGATAGATAACAACTACCAAAATAGGTGATAGATACATTAAATGGGTGAAAATAATGGTGATCTAGAGTTAGTGATGAAAGGAAAAATAACCCTCATTCACATACAACAATTTGAAAATGTAACTCATTTTTTTAAATCAACACCAAAAATCTGCAAGCAAGGTCTCATGTTTCTCATTCAAATACTTTTGAATTGATACAACAACAAAGCATAATTGATGTGCAATATTTTACAGCCACATAGGTTGATGAAAAACCATTACAAAACTAAAATAAATGTGTTGCATAACAGAAAATATCAAATGTAGAATTTTCTCCTACAAGCTATCCTCTTTCACCCGATTCTAGCTCCTTCAACTTGCATTGATCATCATGAGAAATTGTTTCTACAAACAAACCATGAAATTGTCACTCTTCTTGCTGCTATAGCATGTCTCCAGACTTGCAAAAAAAAAGTCTTCCTTGTCTCCTTCAACCTTCTTTTTGCTGAAGCTCTCAAGCTCCCTTCACATGGACTTCACTAGCTCATTGTCTCTCAAAATGTGGAGCTCACTAGCTCCCAAAAATATGGGCTTGTATGCAAATAGAAATCTGCAACAA
Organism: Sequoia sempervirens; assembly: GCA_007258455.2. NCBI lineage: Eukaryota > Viridiplantae > Streptophyta > Pinopsida > Cupressales > Cupressaceae > Sequoia > Sequoia sempervirens. The sequence goes on from VDFB02267748.1 coordinate 103,371, forward strand.
TGGAGTCTTCAAATATTCTTCTTCAATTCGACAACATCTCCCCATATCACCTGCAAAAACTCCCAAAGTCATCTTCCCAAATGACAAGGCATGAATATATATATTTGTGAATGAGAAAAACCACTATGGTTTTCCAAAACCATAAGAAAAACACCTCCTTGGAAACCCCATGCCCCATTTGGAGAAATAATAATAAAATAATTAAATTACTCAATGATCGCATGGCCCTTCACATGGGCACCTTAACTATGGCCAGTAAAATTTGGTCAACTATGACACCTCCATTGATTCTCGACAACTCCAATGGCTCCAAATACAAACATGCAACAACATGCAAATACATGCAAGGAATGCAATTGATCATGCAATAACATGCACCCCAAGTGGTTCCCACCAAGAATGTGATGCCAAAGAAGGATATTTTCCCATTTATGCCTTAGAAACAATTACCATTGCATAATTTCCACCAAAATTATAATTACAATTTACTCCAAAAGAAATTACATAGTTGCAAACTAAAATATTTATCCTCCTAACCCTCAAGCCCTCATTGAAAATAAACAAAATTGAAATAATATTTTTTTTGGTGATGCAATATTGTTAGTACCTCTAGATACTCTTGCATCAGTTAGAATCTAAAACTATGTTTTGACGGAAAAAGTGTAACTGCCAAAACAGTTGATGAATACATTAGACAAGTGACAAAAAAACTAGTCTAAAGTTATATAGTCTAATAATATGTTTTAAAAAATAGAGAATAACCATTGAAATAGACAAAAAATATGCTAGATGGATGACCAAAATATTGATCTAGAGTCAAACTCTAAAACTGTGTTGTGATAGAAAAAGTGTAATCATCAAAAAATTAAATAGATGTGTTGGATGGGTGATGGAAATATTGAGCTAGAGTTAGAATCTAAAATTTGGTTTTGGTAGATAGAGAATAACCACCAAAATAGGCAATAGATATGATAGACAGGTGACTAAAATACTGATATAGAGTTAGAATTTAAAAATCTATCTAAAAAAACAAAGAATAACCATTGAAATAAGTGACATATATGCTAGATGGGTAGAAAAATGATGGTCTAGAGCTAAAATATAAAACTATGTTTTGAAAGATAGAGTGAAAGGAAAGCGAAGTGTGGAATATGCCTTCCTAATGCTAATATTCAAGAGAGAGATACAGAAAATCACTTTAAACTTTGCAATTACAGTTCATTTAAGTGCACATGAATAATATAATAGACAAGTAAAACATCAACACAGAATAAACACCAAATTTATGTGGGAAAACACTTTCCAAAAAAAACCCACACACCAAAGAAAAGATCACTTGTGTTACAATAAAGTATCAATCACATACAAGTTGCAGAGCTATGCTCTTTCAGGTGTCGATTCACTGAATTCGTTTGGCAACACTACATTCACTCTAATCTTCAACTAACCGCCCTCTCCATCAATTACAATGCAATGCACTATACTATCATGTTCAATATGATTCCTCTCACATTACATTACAAACTTCTTTATTTATCTATCTCCTCATTCGGGTCAGCTTAACCTACATTTTCATAGTACCGCGAGATATCACAAACAGTTACATGGTTATCAGAGAATTCAATTATTACCTTTAGGTTGAAATCATCGAGCCAACGAATACATTGATTCACAACAATGATGTGCAATCAACTAATAGCTTCATGCCACGTATTGCTATCTAATTCATTGGTCATTACCTTCAGCCTCAAATAAATTCATATCGAAATATCGAGGAGACGACATAACACCTTCCATTGATACATAGAATTCCTATCAACAAAGCTTATAACATTACCTGTGCTCCCCATCGCCAACGTAACATCCATGTCACCACTATTGTACAACTGACATCACCTTCCACACTAATCGGTCCCACCTTAATGCAACACTATGGTTCCTCTCCATCAGCACATCGAGGGGACTAAATTCTATGTCCCAACGATGTTCTTCACTTCTACTGACAAGAGTCCCTAGCCTTCCATCAAGATGTTGAGGGGACATCACTCAACATCCCAATGACAACAACAAATCACTTTGATGTAGTCTCACCAGAGTATCGAGGGGACTACCTAGAGACTCCCTCTAACATATACATGTCTTGCCAATAATGCTTATCTTTACCACCAATGCAACTTCGAATGAACAAAGTCCTTTTGCGAGTCGAGACTCGAGGTTTCTCAATACTTGATACTGCAAACTCCCCTAGTAAAGCATACATCAAAACTCCAAAGTCTGATTCCTGAAATTCTTTGACATTTTCTAAGTCATTTTCAATTGCATCCAGTAAGCAATAATCCTGAAGGCCGATGTCTGACTACTTGCAAAAATTCTAAGGATTTTACCATGTATTTGGTAATAAACAAGGTTGAAGCCCGAACTAACCTTTCATAGGCTTTGTTAATGCATCAGAAACGTTTGGTAGAGTGTCAACCTTTTCTAGATTAACCTTTCCATCCTCCACCATATCACAAACAAAGTGGAACTACATGTCAATATGTTTCATCCTGGCATGAAAAGTTGGATTTTTCACCAAAAAAATAACACTCTAATTGTCACAGAAAATTACAATTTGTTATGCATCAAAACCAATGTGAGAACACAAACCTTTAAGCCAAAAATCTTCTTTGTAGGCGTGATTTTCTGCCATGTACTCCACCTCAGTAGTGGATAAAGTTACTACATCCTGTCGCTTGCTCATCCAGCTTATGGAACCACCAAACAACGTGAATACATATCCACTGGTGGATCTTCTACTGGCAATGTCCCCTTCCCAATCAAAATCCACATATCCATGAATGCTAAAAAACTCTAAGATCTAGTAGAGTAACCATGATAACACAAGGTGTACTCAATAGTAACCTTCAAATATATGAAGACTTTTTCACAACATCCCAATGTGGCCTTCCTGGATTTTCCATAAACTGACTAAGTACTCCCACTGCTTGAGAAATTTCTGGCCTGGTACAAACCATTATATACATTAAACTTCCAACTGCACTTGCATAAGGCACCTTGGTCGTGTCCTCCATTTCATTAGGAGATTTTGGACAATCTTCAATATAAATTTCCATTCCTTGCAACACTAGAACAACTAACTGCTTGCAATTTTTCATATTAAATCTCTCTAGGACAATATTTATATACTTGCTCTGGTTGAGCCAAAGTTTTCTATTTCTCCTATCCCTTTTGATTTCCATCCCTAGAATATACTTAGCTGCACCTAAATCTTTCATTTCAAATTGTGCTGACAATTGATATTTTAATTCAAAAATCATTCCCTTAGTATGAACAACATGTCATCCACATACAAGGAAATAATAATAAGATGACCATTTTTAGCTTTAAAGTACACATAATGATCTGAATTTGATCTCACAAACCCCAATGACAACACAAAGGTATCAAATTTTTGGTACCACATTCTAGGTGACTGCTTCAAACCATACAGAGATTTCTTTAATTTTTAAACCATATTTTCCTTACCTTTTTCAACAAAGTGCTTTGGTTGGGACATATAAATTTCTTCATTCAAATCACCATGAAGAAACACTGTCTTTATATCCATTTGCTCAATCTCTATCATATGTTGTTGCAAGTGACAAGAGAAATCTGATAGATGTCAGCTTCACCATAGGAGATAATATTTCTCCATATTTTATTCCCTCCACCTAGGAATACCCTTTCACGACTAACCTAGCTTTATGCTTTTCAACACTGCCATCCAAACCAATTTTCTTTTTAAAAACCCATTTGCATCCAATAGGCTTTCGACCTTCAGGAAAAGGCACCAAATTCCACACATCATTTTTCTTCAATGACGCCATTTCTTCATTCATGGCTTCCAACTAGAAACATGCATCATACATGCCCATAGCCTCTCTAACAATCCTAGGCTCATTAGTGTTAGTAATCAAAGCATAAGCACAACCAGAATCTAATATAGAATATCCAAACCTTTCAAGTTGCCACTTCACACATGTAGACCTTCTCACAAGTTTGGGTTGAGGTTATTCTTCATGATCAAAAATTTTAGAGCATCTTGAGCTCTCCTCATTATCAGGTCCACTAGGAATACATAGTTCATCCTTTTTTTGGAGTAAAATAAATTCCAACTACCTCCTTTTTAGTTTATTTCACCTTTGGTTGTAGATCAACTGTAGAAGGCTTCAGATCATAGAAGATCACATTTTTGTTGTACAACACCTTCTCTTTAATTGGATTCCAAAGCTTGTACCCTGTCACCCCAATTCCATAACCAATGAAGATACATTTTACAGCCTTATTTTCCAATTTTGATCTTTTTTCATTGGGTACATAAGCATACACCTCATAGCCAAAGGCTCTAATGTGTCTCAAAGAGGGCTTCTTACTAGACCACTCTTCCATAGGTGTTTTATCCACGAGTGCTAAAGTGGGAGATCTATTAATTAACATGTTGTAGCTACAGCCTCAACACATAACTTCTATTCTAGACCAATATTACTTAGCATACTTCTTTCCCTTTCCATCAACATTCTATGCATCCTTTCTGCAACTCCATTTTGTTGTGGAGTATAAGGAGTGGTTCTATGACTCTTAATTCCATGATCTTTGCAAAACTTATCAAAGTCTACAAAACAAAATTCACCACCATTATCCATCCTCAAGCACTTTATTTTTCTACTAATCTGATTTTCAACCAAGGTTTTAAATTCCTTAAATTGACTGAAAACCTATGTTTTACTTCTGAGAAAATAAACAAATGCCCTTCTCAAATAATCATCAATAAAAGAAACAAAATACATAGATTTTGATAATGAAGGAACATTAACTGGAAAAAACACATCAACATGAATATGATTTAGAATTCCAGAAGATTTATGAGGACTAGAATAAAACAAAACACAGTGTTGCTTTCCATAAATGCAATGTTCGCAAAAATTGAACTCAAGGTTACAATCATCAAGCCCTTCAACCAAGTTTTTATTTTTCAAATCTTTTAAGCCTTTTTCACCAATGTGGCTGAGTCTTTGATGCCACAACATTTTTTTCTCAGTTGGGAGCTTCACCTCTAAGGAATTAGCACTCACAGGGACAACGCCACCCTTCTCTCCTTGGTTAGATTTAGTCAACTTTACAAAAGCATTGTTACATTGCACTATGTAATATCCCACCCTGGTTAAGATATTTTCTATCGAAATTGCCTTCACTAATTTTTAAATTTTTTTTTAATATTTACCAAATAATGCAAAAAATTGCAAAACAAAGAAATTTTGAAAGAAAATATATCAAATGATCAACTCTGATTAATTATTGCTTGAATTTACAATAAGATCATACTTGGATAACAACTTTTGATCAACAAATAATTTATCTTCAAAACACTTGCAAACTTCTGAATTTCTTCTTCAATGAAGCACAAATGTGACCTTTGTATGAAGCCACCAATCAACAAACCTCAGATGATCTTTCACACCCTCGGAAATCTTGATACAAGAAGTAGCTACACTCTCCAAGATTGTTGCAGCTAAAAACCCTAGGTCTCCACCTTCAAAATGCAAAGCACAAAGCCAATTTGATAAATGATCAAGAATGAATGAAATTTCTTCAAAATTTCTTCTATATTCTCCTCAAGAGGTCCATTTCATATGAGGCCTTTTTAATCATTTAAATATATTAAAATGTGCCTTTGTCACCTTTTAAATTAATCTTCAAAGCATGTGCCCATCATAAAGCTATAATGACTAGACTTTATAAAATTAAATACACCTTTATTATAAAGTTAATATTAGTCATTAATATATGCAATTTATAAATAATTATTATTAAAGCATAAATTTTATAATAATTATAATATTAAAACTCCATTAATTAACATCATTTATCAATTCCACTAACACCATAGGCTAACCCACTGCATAATTTTCCCATTTAGATGCCTTACTAAAAATAGTAAGGTTGGCCTCTATCCACACACTGACTTACTATAAATAGTAAGTATACACATATGAAGCCAAAAACCCCTGAATAATAATGCCTTAGAACATACCGAAGATCTAGAGAACACACTACCAACTTCCAACTGGAGATCCAGGTAACTCCACAACAATTTCCTCTAAACATCGTTATTATCCTACGAGGACCCAGAGATAGGCTAAACCACCAAAATTGGATGCTCGCTCAAAATGGGGACATTATAGTCCACCCTCCCTGAAATTGCTTGTCCTCATGAAATCGCAACTGAAGAGATAACATCACTCCTTTAAAGGCCCAAGGGAAGAACTATAGAGTAACCCACATGTCACCAAATAACTCAAGCATCACCAACATAAACACAACTGCTCAAGGAAAAACATCAGACCAACTATCTAACTCATGTGCACAAGATTTGTGCATCAAAATCAGCTCATGTACATGTGAATCAAAGGTGAAATTGTATGCAAATCACACAATGTACACGCTGTAATACTCATCAGTAAACCCTGACTAGAATCTTGATGCACAAGAAGGATCCCATATATAAAACTACAAAATTTCTAGCAATATATTCCTAGATCCCAAAGCCAGAATAAAATTTTGTCATGTATTACACCCATGGACTTTCGTGGAACTAAAATGGCATCATCTTCACCATGTTGAGAGTGGTGATGCAACCTGTCAGAATCCATCCAAACTACAGTGCCAAACCTGTCACCACCCGGATCCCAATAGAACCAAAACTCACATCCATCCATCATACAAAGATAAGAATATCTAGAAGTGTTTGCAAAACAACATCTCTCTCCATCCTCTACTAAACTCCCATGGATGTGCTATCTAACCCTCATAGGTGCTAGAAGATACATAAATACTCCTCCCAAATCAAAGAATGATAAAACTCTCCACCACCACCCCTAAAAGGACTAAACAAGTCATCATGCCTACTGTCACCACAACCTCCTTGAAACCATGTATCCATAGGAAATATATGTGTCAAAGAAGAAGAAAACTCTGTAAGATACATATCAGCATGATGGTAATCAAATCTCTGACCCTACAAGTAATCCCCTGCAAACAACTGAGTTGGATACTTGCAGCCACTAGTCCCATCTTCTGAAAATGGCCACTCTTCATCCCACATAGGATGGTATAAATCCCAAGCAAATTCACACCTTTGCGTCATCAATTCATCAATGTGTGGACTAAAGGAGAAGTGATGACCACTCGTCACTATGCAGTCAAGATAAAAAGCACCTTCCTCTGTTAATGGTTGACCATCATAGCTATGAGGAACACACTCCTCATCACTCTCATCACTCAAATCAAAAGATGGCTCATGTCTCTGATCCTGTATGGCTAATTGGGTAGATGCTCTGTCAAATCTCTGTGTACCCACTAGCAAAATCCCTATCATGAAGAAAATGGAGGTATTATGATTTGATTGATTCCAAAGTGCTCCTAATAAACCTCAAGCTCTGAATAGGAGTACCCATCAATACCCCATATTGTCTCTCCTTAAACTTTGTTGTCCAAAGGAGGTACTCAACATACTTATGTGTGCAGTTGAAGAGAGATAAGGTTGAATCAACTTTCTCTCTAGTGACCTTCAATTGATCTCTCCATCTCTGTGGCTCAATAAGTTGTCAATCCAAATCAACTACATGGGATGAAAAGACTGATTTTCTTCCAGGAGACGGAAAAAAATATCATGAGAACCGGCCTCCCAACTAGATGATACCCTACATATCTCCTATGAAGAAGATGGAGTAGCAGAATGATTTTTCACACAACTCTCTAGAGAATCTACTACCACATCACAAGAGCTATCAATCACTTGCTCTGCATCACCTATAATGGGACTATCCTTAGAGATGCCTGGTGCAACATATGGTTCTCCACTACTCTCAACCAATGCATTCATCCCATCTATGTCGCCTACAGGTTTGTAAATATAATGAATATAGCCACATCCTCAATGTGCTCCTCACCACTACCTGTGGTTGTATGCTCATCACCAATAACTGTCATAGATAACGAAACTATATCTGCTAATGATGAAGGTTGCGCTAAGCTTAAATCCACGATAAGCTCATCTATCCATAACTTTGACTCTTGAAGGGTTGTCTGAGCACTCCTCAAAGAGTCCATGATGACCTCTAGCTCATAGGTGAGCTCATCAACCTCCTCCTCTTTCCCTTTTAGAGCATCATAACAGATTCCATCCCACTTGAGAAGATAATCTCTATCAACTAGTAACTATAGATAATTGTGTTTCATTATCCCAAATACTTTTGTAAGTGCATGAAACTCTATAAGGGAAAATCCACTATCACAATTCTCATCTTTCACAGGAGTAATCCAACCATAGTTTGTCAACATCTATCAAGCAACATCAAAATGTTCTAACGTTGTAGCAATCATATTGTCATTAACCTTCAATTTCCCTGCCAAATGATGATACCCATGTGACAAATCATTACCACAAAAATTTTCTAGTTTGTAATCATCACTATGATAAGAATTTGAATCATCATCACTTACTATCTAGTGACCATCATTATGTGTGCCTTCAACTTTGCACACACCATCAACTAAGTTACTAACATTATGTACCTCATGGGATGGCTCTAATGACATGGTAGAAGCTACAGATTTTCCAATATCAATGCGCACCTCCCCTATCAAAATAGATGCATGCACATCCATCAAAAAATCCTCAGAACCATCACCATTAGGAAACTTTTCATTTTTTTCCCCATCTTCCAAGGTCTGATATACAAAATCAAACTTGTTGTGGCTTGAATCCACAACACCTATTGCATCAATATCACTTGTAACTTGAGTTTCTACATTAGGTGACTCCAAAAAACCATCATTCTCATGTGTAATGGCGATAACCTCGTGTTGATGCAAATATATCAAATTTTTGTCACACAAATAAAAAATATTATGGCTTGTATTCTCCTTGCATTCCTTGTGTTTGACACTCATATCTTGTATGTCAACATTGGGAGGACTTTCCACACCATTTTCCTCATGTGCCACAACATCTTTTACATGGTTATGCTCAATAGTATGGCTGCTATTGCAAAAATCAGAATTGTTGTCAGGACTGATAACAACTCCTTGAATGTTGTATCATTCTAGGGTTTCACCATACCATTATCATGTTGTAAAATTTTCGTATCAACAACCACTTTAGTTTTAACCCCATTTTCACCTGTAGATTGAAACTCATTTTGATGCATTTCCTTTTTCTTATCCTTTCTTTTAGATTTCCCAAACATTCTTAGAAATCCTTGTTTAGTTTTGGGATCCATCATCAAATTATACAAGTTTTGCATCAAATAAAGAATGGGTTTATTTGAAGCCATATTTCACCCTAAAGCTGATCAAAGAGTGTCCCACCTTGTTTGACTAAAAAAATTTATTTCTTTTTTCTAGTTTGATAATAATATTTTTCAAACTAATGTTGATTGTTTGATTTAAATCCCATATAAGCAATTGATATATTTCTTAGTTACACAGTGATTGCAAATTTAGAGAAGATTATCATAACAATTCCTAAAATCATATGAAAGAATCTTGTATTCTAATTCACAACATATACAAGTATAAATTCTCAAGCTTCAATCATAGTCTTTTTAAGGATATATTTAGATTTATATATCCAGATAGCAGATGCCTGAAATATCACTGCTATAACCGATGATAGTTTGATATGTCCTCAATTACATACAATATTTGTAGATTAATCTGGTATTTAGATGGACTAGGAGAATTAACAAAAAAACAATCTGAAAATAGTTTATTATATCCAGAACGACACAACAATAATCATTTCTCAGAAAGACACAAAATTCACCAAGATACAGGAGATTGCATTGACATGTATATAATTTTTCATTACCAAGTTGGTATGACTGACATATTTCAGAAACTGCTTAGAAATTACATACAATGAACTCATATATGATTTCCATACAAAGGAATATATTCGGAGACAAGATACATAATTCAGCCTTCTCAAATAGAACAATAACTAGAACATATTTCATATAACTTTGCACATTACAAAATATATATTAAGCACATATAAAGAGAATACCCGTGATGATAAAGATTTAAATGATGGCCCAATAAATTATTTTCATGCTTAATATTTATGCATTAGCAATCAAGCAAACACATATGCCCAAGATTTAGGAAGACTCACAATTTTGTCTTGTCTTAATTTTCCCATCACTTAGCATGATCTGATACTGTCGACTCCTTGTTTTTCTTTTACGAGGTGGCTGGAAATATTTATCCTAATATTTTAGTTTGTCTTTTATGATTACAAATAGCTCTCAATGGATGTATGGTGGCTAATACTCTGAATCCCTTTTAATTTATAATTCCACATTTTTCCAATAAATCCCATGGCTTAGCCTTAGCTAGTGGCAGAATATTAGAGTAGGCACATATGGAGGACCCGACTCTATAGATTCTAAGCTAATGTATTGTAAACTTGGTAGAATCTACTCAATTTAGAGGTTGAACTAGCTGAATAGTCCACTCTACATTGCTTGATACCTCATTAAATTATCAAACCAAGGCTTGCAATCTTATGATGGTGTAGCATTATATATGCCTTCATGGACTTAAAACTACCTAAACTACCCTACTTAAGTTAATCTACTTGTTGGAAATTCACCGAATTGTAAAACAGTAAAAACATATCCTAGAACTAGTTGCTACGGGTACCTATAGTAAAGACTATAACTAAAATGTTGCTAATAAATTAATACTACATTAACCAAAAGCTTAATAAAAACTAATGACTCGGCTAAACTATCCTCTAGAGTGTTACTAATAACCATTACATGCATATTCACAAGCGTTCATTCATAATAAGAAAGAAATGAAATTCCAATCAACTTGCATATGATTCATGAATAATGATAAACTAATAACAACTATTAATAGAAATAAATAACTGAAAGTTGAAGTGAAGAACATTACCTTGAGTGGCCTACTCAAGTAATTGTTCCCACTTTAACTGAACTCAATCTAACTAATAGATTCTACGCATCCCATAAGATTAACTCCATTCATTGCATATTGTAAAATATTACAGAAGATCTTTCCATAGATTGGACTCAATCATTTGGAATATTTTTTTGTCTTGAAACAAAAATTAATTGGTCACATAAAAATGATTAAAACCAACTATCCTATGGATTAAACCAATAGTTATATACAAACTGAGGGAATCTTTATTGAAAGCAACAACTAACTGAAATCATTAAATCCACTCCCAGATAATAGAACATAGAATTAAGACTCGAATTATTCAAATTATAACTAAAAATTAAAGAGAATCCCATCAGAACTAGAACTCTGTCAAAACAAAACAGTATGTAAACATACAACCACTTGTCAAAATTCCATAGGTGGATACCTATTCTTCAATGTTTATTAAACTAGTTATAATAACACACATCCAATCTTCATTAAGTGCCTCTAATCAAGGATCACCACGTTCAACTTAACCTGGAGCTTCCCCTACTTCGGTGTCCAGTCATCACTTTAGCTATGGGTTCACCCCGCAACTGTTGCGCTATGATTCCTCTTCAACTGCAAACAAGTTAATTCTACAAAACATGTACACGAGGATAACTATCACAATTAACTCATAGCATTCCATCAATATTCCATGCATTTATTCATATAAACCATATAATACTAGTATATTATAATCATAATCCCATCATCATAATTAAGATTTAAGCCTGCATAATGGATATAAAAGATAGTATAATGTAGGAGCATTGTCTAGAGAATATGTTTAAAAGTATCTTAAAACAGGTATAAAAACAATAGAAACTAAGCCACTATCTAGACCTCTCACTCCCCCCAACTAAATTTTTTCTTGTCCCCAAGCAAAACACTAGGGGTCTTGATTGTACTGCTGAGAAATTTGTCTTGGTTCCATAATTGTCCTAGAACCCTGAATTTTCCTTAGATAAAACCTTGATGTTCTGAAAGTTGCCTCATCTAGATGGTTCCTGCTCTCTCACATTCATCACTTTTCTCCCCTGTCCAATGTGGAATAAAATAAAGGATAATAGGTGCATGAAAAGTGAGTGGCATCCAATGAATTCCCTGACTGATACTGATTTCCATGTAATGACATGGTCTCAAAAGCATAGCAATGAAATTATGCATGGAGTGTGGCTCTTTCTTCTACAATTCAGGTGTCAAACTGTTCAATCTATCTTGCACATACTTAAAAATCTGTTGTCCTACTCCCACAACTAACATTTTCATTTTATCATAGTCTACCTCCCTGAGCTTCATAATTTTCTTACCTACTCCCTTATTTTTAAGGAGTCTCATCCATTCATCAATTATTGTATTTGGATCCTAAGCCTCTTCTGCTAGGAAGTACAATAGATTTTTCTTTTTCTTCATATTCTTCCATAATCTCACCCCTAAGCTATTCATTCCTGTAATAAGAAGTAAGTACCTTGGTCTGAAGACCCCCCACAAAGATTAAAGGGTTCCATTCTATTTCATCAAGTATCACATAGTTGTGCAAATAAAATTCACACAACTGATCCTGGTCTTCGAGGGTAGAAGCAGCAAAAACTTCAAGAAACTTAGAGGTTTGACTCATGCCAATTGAATGCTTGCTAAATAGTCTACTAAAATGAAAACATAAAAACCTTTCTTGTAGAAGCAGTGCATAATTTCTTAATGGATTCCTACACCTTACTATTTGTGTAGCCTTATCTGCTATCTCCTCCAACCAAAATGCTATTTTATTCAGTTCCATATCCTTCTTTTCCCATTCTTGTTCATATTTTCATTTTCCTTTCTCCACTTTTCCTTCTCTTTTGCAAAATTATTAGTTATTTTCCACAATTGGTATCCAAGTGAGAAGGTTGTATGATAATCAAGAGTTTTAAGAGGAGGAGGTCTTTCATCTAGCACTACCAATTCTTTATCCCATGTCTTAGTAACAACTGTTCCAACACATCTTGTTTAGTTCCATGACCATATAGCCGCAGTTTCTCCTCCATCTCCTTCATTTTTACCTCTCTTTCTTTATCCTTCTTCTCATGATTTTGTACCAATTCCTCTAGGTCTTTAATTCTATCCAGTGCCTCTTGGAGTTCCTTTCTTTTATCCATGTCTTTGATGTAAACTTCCTCTATACTGTCAAACTACTCATTAATCTCTTCATAATCTCCAGGAATGGGGCAGGTTTCTATCTAGAATTTCTTGGCATAAAATATGTCTTCTGATTCAGAGTTAGAAGTGTTCTCTACAAACCTTCTCTTTTTCACTAGTATATTCTCATTACCAAGAACTTTCCCCTCCAATTCAGAGTCAATTTCTACATGCATGACATTTCTCTGAGGTTGTTCTTTCTTATACTGTTCTTCTTGAGGTTGTTCTTCTACATTTTCTTTTGTATCACTTTGTTTCTTGAGCCTACCAGAACATCTAGGTGTTAATACTTCTCCATCAAATTTCCTCTTTTCCTTTTTAACTCTTTCTTTTTAGGAACATCCTCCTTTTTCTACTTTTGGGTATCCCTTTGTTTCTTTGAAATATCTTCTTTTGGTTTCGAGGGTTTAGTGGAGGTAGATACACTATGTCTCTATCCCTTAGAATTTCATGACTTAGATGAAGAAGGTAATTCCTCATTTATGGGTGGCCTAGACTCTAGCTCCACAGGTCCTTCATGCTCGCCTTGGCTACGGATAGGTGAGGCCATGGGAAAAACATGAGGGTTTTCCTCTTCAGGCTCATTTTGGTTTTATGTACCTTTAGGCACTATGGGTGCATCCACCAAAGTATTAATTTCTATGCATTCCTCAGCCCTAAAATCCTCCCACCTCACTTGTGGGTATTGAATTCTTATACTTCTTTTTATCAACAAGGTAACTAAGCAGTGATGAGAGAGGGAAGTGTCACTTTTCCTTTCCTAGTATTCTGAGGCCATTCATTTCAACAAGTTGTAAAGGAAATTTGGTACATTTACTACCCTATTATTCCTGAGATGACTTGACAATTTGAAATGGGTTTATACAAAAGGTTTTGTCTACCATCACAGGTAATATATCTAATAATATAAGAGGAACATATTTCCCACAACCAGTGGAGAGAAAGTCTTTTCGTACCTTGTGATGAGGAATCCAATTCCTCTCCTCTTATGTAATATTCTTCCTGAGCTATAACTGCATAATGAGTTGGGATTTTTGTTTTTGTCCTTGGTAGTCATGTAACCTATGCAATGGTAGTTTCAAATGCATCTACAAAAAGTCCCTTTACCATGGCTTCATCGTATTGAATATTTTTTGCAAATCTTATTGTTAATTCATCACTAAATTCAATTAAATTAATATAGTCAAGCCATCCAACCCTTGTGAAGATGGGAAGGAATATTGCGTCCTCCAAAATCTATTGGTGATCCACTGACTCTCTTCTTATAACATCTCCTCCCATCCTCACTTTTCCTCTTTGCTCAATATACCAAATTCAGCTATGGAAATTCAATTCAATCTTCCCACCACCTTCAAACTGCTCTACCACTTCAAAACCTCTATTCCCTCCTATATATTTACTACTATACCATACTACAACTCCAAATTCCCTTTTAAATTCAGCTCTAGTCTAAAATAAGCTGAAGCTCTCATAAGCTCTCAGGTTTTATATTTTGATGCAAATAAGGTGGTGAAACTCGCAACCTAACCCAAAATGACCAGACCTCAATAAGGCATCAACCCTTAAAAATCACAATTACCCAAATTGAATCAACTATCAACAAAAGGCTTGTATCTTTCAAATCTCAACAAAAGGGCTTATCTTTTAGAGAAATTTTTACAATGTCTATCCAATCACCAGACTAGACTTGTCTCAGACTCCACAACACTATCCTAGAAGATGTCACAAGGTTTCCTTGTACCAACATTGAGAAACATCAAATTGCCCTACAAAAAGGCTACTAGAATTAGCCCTGTTTTACAAAAAAAGTACCCTCTAAACACCTTTAACTCACAAATACTCTTTAGACAGTCTTAAATTGTGTCCCAAAACTTCAAATTTTCCAACTATTTCTCAGACCTCAGACCTCTACACCACAAATTCACGAAACCCTCCATTTATACCCCAAACCCTAGGGTTTATTGAAAATCTAGGTTCCATGCCTTGCCAAACCTTAAAACCACTTCAAACACTTTGCATCAGCCCTACAAATGCTCAATAATTCATGTGAAACGATTTTCTTCAAAAGTTTCATAAAACCCTAGACCCAAATCACCATTTTCATGTATTTTCTTAACAAAATCAACAAGGCAGCAGTTCTGTCTCCCTTATTTCTTCTCCACAACTCAATTCAAGAATTCTACCTTCTATTCTGACTCCCTAGGTCCCATTACACTTACCACAGTAGTCACAACTGGTGTATGGGCCCTTAGAACATGGTTTTTGTTACAAAACCCTCAAACAAGGTATTCTCGGTCTGTTTCAGGAAAACAAAGACTTCTACCGCAAGACTCTATACATTTCCTTAAAATTTGATGCAAGATATTGTTAACATAGACCACCACAAAATGCAAATGATTACATAGCACAATCAGGCTGTACGAGCTCGTGCAGGTCTGCAAATGTCAAGAAAACTTAGAAAATGAATGAAAAACAAAGATGATCTTATTGCCAATGCTTCAATTCTTCAAGCCAACCATTACAATGATGTTCTTCACTTTTTTAAAGGTTCTTCCTCCCAAACTACCTACCAACCAACCCTCAACTACTTTTTAAACCTCCTTGTGACCGTTGAATGCAAATTACATTGATTTTACAATTTTGTTAACAACATTGTTACACATTTTGTAATATTTGCATTTGTGGCCCCAAGTGACTCTAAACTAACCAAAGACACCTTGAATGGTCTCATTGGACCTTATTCAACATAGACTGAGACTTTACTCACCAAAACTCTCTAATACCCATGATTACATATGTTTTTTTGCATTATGGAGCAATTTGACATATTTCACCATTGTTTCACAAGATGACTCTTCCAAACACCTATTAGGACTAAGTTAAGACTAAATATATTAAAGAGTGGTCTTAATGACCTTATTTGGCATAATAAACTCAAAATGTAACAAAATCCTAAAGCCTACTTGGAATCAACTTCAAATTTAATGGTTCCCAAGCAA
This sequence comes from Sequoia sempervirens, assembly GCA_007258455.2. Taxonomy (NCBI): domain Eukaryota; kingdom Viridiplantae; phylum Streptophyta; class Pinopsida; order Cupressales; family Cupressaceae; genus Sequoia; species Sequoia sempervirens. The sequence continues at coordinate 119,588 of VDFB02267748.1, forward strand.
CCATACACCCCAACATGGAATCTTTCCAAGTCCCTTGGAAAATATGTTGTAGTTTGTCCATCACTGCTCTCTACATATCTTTGAACATCAAAATCACCTTTATCAGATGCAACCTGCTCTTGCTCCTCTCTGTCTTTTTTTGTTTTGTCCATTTCTTTATTTATCTCAGGCTACACTTTGTCAGCCAGCACTGTGGGGTGTTTTTCCTTCTTACCATCTTCAAACACTGACACTAATCCCTCTCCTACACCTATATAATCACCTTCATTAGTTACCATCACTTTTTCCTACTCTCCATGCTTTTTCCTTTGTCCATTAGTCCTCACAACTACCACCTTACCTATGTCAGACTTAGCAACTACTATACTAGTGCATTTAGGCTTTTTCAGGCCTGCACTTGACTTATTCATTGCCTTAACACCTTCCCAAACCTCTATACCTTCAATCACCATCCTTTCAACCTCATAGACCCTTGTCTTCTCATTAGTCAACTTCCCCTTCTTTGTTGTCATAACTATAGGGAACATAACCAACCCTACAAGCACTCCAGTATTTTCTTGCCACTCCAAAGGCTTTCCACCTTCATACTACCTTATATTAGTTTGAGACACCTTGTCATTCCTTTTCTTTTGCCATACAAAGGCATGCTTCTTTCTATCTGCCTACAAACCACACTTACCCTTCTTACCCACTGTCCTAGCATTACTCATTTGCTCTTCACCTATTGTTTTATCATCATTAACCTAATCCATACCTGCAAACATTTTTTTTCACCATCCTCGAGCCTTAAAAGCTCCTTCTTGCCAAAAATCACTACCTTAGAATTTCCCTTATCTCTTCCACCTTCTTGCAAAGGAGTTAACTTGAAACTCGTATCATCCTTCTTGATAGTATATGTTTTTTCTCTACCATCATACATAGACCTCCTATCAAATTGACATGGTCTCCCCAATGGCAAATGGAAACAATCCATTGGAAATATATCACACAAGACCCTATCTTTGTACTCCCCAATCTGGAAATCCACATAGGCTTGTTCATTTACCACTAAAGTTTGATTATCATTCACCCAAGAAACTTTGTAAGGTTCTACATGAGGTATCTTCTGTAGATTTAACTTGTCTGCCATCTCCCTAGACACCATATTATCTTGAGAACCTGAATCAATAACAACTTGACACACTTTACCTTTGTATGTGCATGAAGTTCTAAATAGACTCCTTCTTTGGCTCATATCTTCCTCTTTAGGTGCCTGAAACAAGGTCCTCATCATGAGTGCTTCTCCCACCTCTAGATCTATAGGCCTACTTGAACTTTCACATTCTTCTTCTTGGATCAGTTGAGTTCTTCTCTCACTCTTCCTATCACCACTTTAAAATGAACTTTGGTTTTGAGGACACTTGAAAGATGGGTGCCCAAATTCATTACATCTATAACACCTACTTGTGAATTCATTGTAATCTCTCCTTTGTCTAAAGTTAGTTCTTCCACCTCTCCATCCTCCTCTTGCTTCAGGTGCTTGCTCCTTGTTCTTATCAGCATCTTCATGTTCTTCCTTGGTTTTCCTTTATGTTGAAGTGGCACCTCTACCCCTAGAGGTGCTTCCTCTTCCTCTTGTTGCCTTCTCTTGTCTCTTGAGTTTTTCTTCTACCCTCATTTCCATTTGAAAGCATTGTTCAACTGATTTAGGTTCCAACAAGTTGATCTCATCCTAAATGTTATACCTCAATCCATTCAAGTACCTAGCAACCATTTCTTCCTCATCTTCTTCATGTTTAGTTCTTAGGCTTAGACTATAAAATTCTTCAGTATATGCTTGCACATCTAAATCCTTTTGTATAAGATTTTGTAACCTCTTAAGCAACTCAACATTATAATCACAAGGAAGGAATTTACCTTTCAATTTTTGTCTTCATCCTCTCCCAAGAAGTGATCTTACTCTTTCCTTGTCTCTCCCTTTCCTCTTGCACAAAATTCCACCACAACAAAGCATGTCCCTTCAATCTTGTTTTTTCCTTCTTCACCTTTTCTCTTCACCAATCTCTTCACTCTAAAAGTAGTTCTCCAAAGCCCCTATCCAATCCAAGAGCTCTTCATTGTCAAGTTTTCCTCCATACATAGGCACATCCATTTTTCCATGTCCATATTTCTTCACAGCCTTCAACAACTTCATCATCCTCACATCATCTGGATCCATCTCTTCCTCTTCACTGGTAGTCTCTTCTTCTTCAGTATCACTTTCATCCAAAATAACCCTACCTTTAGCTTTCATCATAGCAATTTCCTGCTTCAGGGTTTCTATTTCTTTGTCATGGTTGTCAATCTTCCTTGCAACAACATTCCCCTTAGGAGGCATTTTGATTCCTCCAATTACCTTCTTCTTACATACAAAACTTCAACCTTCTTTCACAAGTGACCTACTCCCCTACTCTGATACCACTCTAATGCAGACAAGGTGGTGAAACTCACAACCAGACCCAAAATGGCCAGACCTCAATAAGGCATCAACCCTTAAAAATGACAATCACCCAAATTGAATCAAGTATCAACAAAAGGCTTGTATCCTTCAAATCTCAACAAAATGGATTATCTTTTAGAGAAATTCATACAATGGCTGTCCAAACACCATAATAGACTTGTCTTAGAATCCACAACACTGTCCTAAAAGACCTCACAAGGTTTCCTTGTACCAACATTGAGAAACATCAAATTGCCTTGCAAAAAGGCTACTAGAATTAGCCATGTTTTACAAAGTACCCTCTAAACACCTTGAACTCATAAATACTCTTTAGATGGTCTTAAATTGTGTCCCAAAACTTCAATTTTTCCAACTATTTCTTAGACCTCAGACCTTTATACCACATATTCATGAAACCCTCCATTTACACCCCAAACCCTAGGGCTTATTGAAAATCCAGGTTCCACGCCTTTCCAAACCTTCAAACCACTTCAAACAATTTGCATCAGACCTGCACATACTCAAAAATTCATGTGAAATGATTGGCTTCAAAGGTTTCATAAAACCCTAGACCCAAATCACCATTTTCATGTATTTTCTTAACAAAATCAATAGGGTAGTAGTTCGATCTCCCTTATTTATTCTCCACAACTCAAGTCAAGAATCCTACCTTCTACTCTGACTCCCTAGGGCCCATTACACTTACCATAGTAGTCACAACCGGTGCATGGGCCCTTAGAACATGGTTTTTGTTACAAAACCCTCAAACAAGGTATTCTTAGTCTGTTTCAGGAAAACACAGACTTCTACCACAAGACTCTATACATTTCCTTAAAATTTGATGCAAGATATTGTTAACATAGGCCACCACAAAATTCAAATGATTACATAGCACAATCAGGCTATGCAAGCTTGTATAGGTCTGCAAATGTCAAGAAAACTTAGAAAATGAATGAAAAATAGAGATAATCTTATTGCCAATGTTTCAATTCTTCAAGCCAACCATTACAATGATGTTCTTCACATTTTTAAAGGTTCTTCCTCCCAAACTACTGACCAACCAACCCTCAACTACTTTTTAAACCTCCTTGTGACTGTTGGATGCAAATTACATTGCTTTTACAATTTTGTTAACAACATTGTTACACATTTTGTAATATTTGCATTTGTGGCCCCAAGTGACTCTAAAATAACCAAATACACCTTGAATGGTTTCATTGGACCTTATTCAACACAGACAGAGACTTTACTCACCAAAATCCTCTAAAACCCATGACTACATATGTTTTTTTGCATTATGGAGTAATTTGACATATTTCACCATTGTTTCACAAGATGACTTCCAAACACCTATTAGGACTAAGTTAAGCCTAAATATATTAAAGAGTGGTCTTAATGACCTTATTTAGCATAATAAACTCAAAATATAACAAAGTCCTAAAGCCTAGCTGGAATCAACTTCAAATTTAATGATGCCCTTGCACCAAATGTTTAGCAATTTTTAAAATGGCAGTGGAAATAGCAGCAAAAATAAAACATAACTAAGGGTTTTTCATGTCATAGTATTCATTAAATTTGGTTTCGGGTGGTAGATTCGAAAGGACTAGAAAAAAGACTGAGTAAGGCGTACCCTCCCCCTAACTTAATTTGTGAAGTGACCTCAATTCACGTTGATGATTTGGAGGTGGAGTAAATTCTATTTCGCATGCATGGAATTAAATGAAAAAGTGTTTGAAAGTTTAAAGAAAACTAGATTAATCATGACACCATACCTTAAGTACTTCCTTGTAAAAATAACCATCTTTCGCACATGGAAACTAAAAGAATATATATATTCGTTGATTTTATGTGACACATATTAACTACAAGATAATGAATAGTGGGTAGCAAGTGGATATGATGGGATGGAAATGATGAGTATGAGTTGGCGATTTGACAACTTAAGTAGTTGATATGAGAGCAGGTAATAAAATAATTAGTCAATTTATTTTGTATGAAATGATGGATATGATACTTGAATATATTGGAAATAAAAGTTAATGAATTTGCAATAAATATGGCATGAAATGAGTTGAATATTCTTTGGGGCTTCCAAATGTTGCTACGAGCACTTGCAATGTCAGGTCCCATTTTGAACATTGATAGTGTGAAGCTACAAGTCCCTTCGGCATTAGGACCCTTGTGAATATTGATAATAGGTCCCTCTGAAGATATTTTGAACATTATTATAACGTGCAATGTGTGCTTGTGAGAAAAAAATATGAAAATTTAGTGCCAAGGAAGCTCAGGGACTGAGTTGTGTAACTCAATCTCTAGGCCACCAGAAGTGTTGGGTATGTCTCATATTACTGAAGTAGGACTCTATGTATCAGATTTTGTATTAGGTTCACTGAGAGAACCATATTGTTGGATCAAGGAAAAGATGAAGTTAGCCTTCTATAATGGTTTCTTATATAACTTTGATCTATGGCCATTAACAAGAAGGGAAAATCGGACATCATCAATGGTGTGTAATTTTACAACCCCATTAGGGTAAACCTTGCTAATCTCATAGGGGCCCAACCATTTGGACTATAATTTTCCCTTGAAATCTTTATATCGTGAATCATATAGCAGGGCCTAATCTCCCACAGTGAACTCTTTGGTTTTAATGTACTAATCATGCCACTTCATCCGTTGTTGTTGTATTACCTTTGTATGATGTATTGCTTCCATTCTTATCTCTTCCAACCCATGTTTAAAGAATGAAGCCTTTCCTTCTATGCTTTTGTTAAATCCATTCCCAACTCTACTACTATTCTTAATGTTTTGTATTCAAATTCAATAGGAAGGACTATTGTCTTTCCATAGACTAACACATAGGGTGTAAATTAGTGGTTGTTTTCCATGTAGTTTTGTATGCCCAGAGTGGTTCAGGTAACCTTGAAACCCAATCTTTCCTATGCAGGTGCATTGTTTTGGTGAGAATGATTTCTAGCTCCCTATTAGTGACTTTCACCTATCCATTAGCCTGTGGATGATAGGGTGTTGATTTATTGTGTCTAGTTTGGTATTCTTCAACCAACTTGGCAATTATTTCATAAGTAAATTGGGTCCCTTGATCAATGACTATTTCTCTAAGTACTCCATACCTACTAAAAATATCTTCATATAAGAACTTAGCCACATTACCATCTCTGGAAAACTATAGAGCCTTAACTTTCACCCATTTTGTCAAGTATTCAGTGCAAACAAGGATATATTCTTTGTTGTTTGATGTAGAGGGTGTTAATGAATTTTTATCCGCGAATCTAGCAACACTCATTCCACAAATAACCCCCCTATGAAACTTTTATGTTTCCTAGGTTCGTGAAGTTCAAGCATGCAAAATGATTTTCAAGCCACCTCAAAATTCTTTCCAAAGCCTCAAGCAGTCATTTTGAGCATATCCTTTATGTTCTCCTCACGAAGACCTTCGAAATGAGCTCCTTCGCGAAGTCTCACTATTCATACTTAGTTAAATTGTGAAATATGCAATTGCACTGAAAAAGTGTGCTCCTACTCACAAGCCAAAAATTGGCTAAGTGTTGAAGTGTAGGGCACTGAAAATGGAGTGCCCTGCATGAAAAGTGATTTTAGCAAAATGTAAGAGCTGAAAAAGTGCACTATTACACTTTGTGTCTAGACTTAGCCATTTTTGGCATGGGTGCGTTTCTTCATGCATTTTGCATTTTTTGCTCATCGTGCCACTTTTTGTGCCTCAATTAATTGGGTGACTTGAGTTAGGTTTTTTTGTTTCCCATTCACTTAACAGTGTTTTATTGTTTCATTTTCATTGTTTGTGATCTTCAAACTTCCTTCTTGCTGGGCGAAATCTTCTCAAGCTGCAAAACACGTTTTTGGAGAAATATGAAGTTCCTCTTCAACCAAGTTTTCGCCTCTCTTTTTGGTAAGTCATTTTTCTTACCTCCCTCTTTTCCATTCATTTTTAACTTTGTTTCAAGTACATTTTAATGGTTTGTAAATGTGTTTTTCATGATTTCTTCACACATTTTTCTTCTACCCACGCTTTTTCTTTATTTCGCCATTGATGTGGAGTCTTGTTAATTCATGAGCATGTTTTTCCTCTTACCCTAGTCGCGTTTTGGAACATCATCACACATTTAAGCTTCCATCGTTTGTTTTGGCATGGCTTTCTTGCATATACACGTTTTCTTCTTCTTTTGTTTTAGTCGATCTTACCTGTGTGTTTTGATCTCCTCACATGATTCTTAACCAATACTTTGAAATGACAATGAAAGAAACTCACGTTTTGTGAGTAAGATTGCACTATGCTTTTCATAAAAACCATGGCAATAAGTGAGGATCTAATGCACTTCAATATGCGTTCTCAAGTGTTGATTTTAATCCTTTCAATACTTCCAAATTGCCAAAGCGTCATTCTCAGAAATCATTGCATTATGTTTTCATTGTTCTTCCCAAATGCTGAAGCGCACTTTTTCAATGCCATATCAATTGCCAACTTTACAGTGAGAGATGTCATAGCGCTAAAAAAGTGCGCCCTGACATAACACAATTTTTTCCTAACACTGAAATGCAGGAGCGCTATTTTTCAGTGCCCCTACATCAAAGCCAGTTTCCTTCAAAATGCAAGGGCGATGATTTTTAGCGCCCTTACACTTTTCACAATTTTTCCCTGAAACACTTCAAACTTGCCAGTTTCGTTCCAAACCTCGCTCCTTCCACTTTGTGCATTGTTTTTCGTGCCTTGTCATCCTCTCCACACTTGCTCATCGTCGTTTCTCACCTCACGCATTCCCATGTTTAACGACTAATGTTTGTTCTGACTCCACATCTTGCAGTCTCTTTTCAAGATCCTCAAAGTTGATTGATCAAAGTTTCAATTGCTCTCAAATGACTGCCAGTAAACCTCCGCCTTCTTCAAAAGCAAAGGGAAAAATGAAATATAAATATCAAGGTGTCTATTTGCCAACTGTAGTGGTCTCCAAGGTGGAAGAAATAAAAGACACAGAGGTTGGCCATCAAGACTTGGTTGATTTTGCAAAGAAAACTGAGAAGAAGCCTCTTCCTGATCCGATGAGAGAAATTTTACACAATAACTTGCATTTGGTAGCTATGTTCCCTACTGCTGCACACAATACGAAATTTTTCCTTCAAGTGGCATCTCACTACATCAGGGAAAGCAAAAGTGTGATTGATTCTTCTGGGCATGAGATTTTAAGACTCAACCCTGACTTCTTTGATATTGTGTTTAAAGTTCCTCAAATGGAGAAGTACATTGACATCTCTATACAAAAAACACAAGAAGTCTTTGACGTTGATCCCAACAAGGCTAAAAACCTAATAAATACCCAATGGTTGAAGAATCCTAGACAATCTGTTTCCAGATGGCCAAAGGGACTCCTACGAAGTGATTTCAAAGATGATGTCAAAGATATGATCACATTTTTAAGCAGAGTAAAAGGCTTGCCTGAATCATCCACTTTTCATGATTGGATGTATGAATATATCAGGATTATAAGAAGACAAAAAGTTCACATTAACTGGGGCACACAGATCAATGATGAAATACATGAGCAACTAATCAATGCGCCTTCCACATTAAAATTCTATATGACTTCTTACCTGGTGTACACAACAGCTGTAATGAGGCAATTTCTAGGTCTATCCACAAAAGGGAATCATATGCTGGTACCTGTGTATAAATTCTTCTATCAACTGGAATTGAAGGAAAGCTTCCATCATTTCAGGCGGGTTATTGATGCTTTATTCTCACCTTTTCTTTTCAATTTTGATCTGACTCTCGAGAGGAGAATGGTATCTAAAGAGGCCTATAAGGTGGTAAGTAAATTTGGATGCTTATTTCTACAATTCCCAACATTTACTTATTTGAGAGTAGGGTGCTACACTAGCTACCCTTACATGCTACCACGATATCCTTTAGACAAGTGGGTTCTCATGGAGATGTGCAAAAAATTAATTTCAGTGCATAAAGAATGAAGAAATAATCACAAGTGTGGATTCAAGTTCCCACTGACAATCGAAAAATATACTATCCCAAATGTACAGAAAGCCAAATCTATTTATGCTGAGATGCAAATCATGACAATCAAGACCTATAGGTATAGGTTTGATTTTGATTACTGGGATGTCAGAAGGAAATTACAAAAGGGTCATCATCATAGATACCATTTTGAGGACATCTGGGCTGATTCTTGAGGAGATAGAAGAAGCCATTCACAAAATGGATTATTGTAGGTTGACTTTGTAACAGATCAGAGACCTTGATATTGTTGACCTACCAGAGGATTTTACAGATCCTAGTGATATCATGAATGTTGTCTATGATGAACAAGAGGTTTCTAAAAGGTCATTGCCTGCAATTCAATGGTCTAGGAAAGAAAGTACTAGCATGAGAGAGAGATTGGCACCAATCCTATCCAATACTACAGAATGGTTACATAAGCATGGTTATGAAATGAAAAGTTT